>JAQIXO010000074.1:0-49323 GCA_034700305.1 Protaphorura armata
AATAAAATTGTCTACATGAATTTTAGTATAGGTTTAGTCACTATGTACTGTATTACTGGAATATACAAACACAATATATTACTAATGTACATGTGGAAGTATGAATGTTGGAAATTTTAATAAATAGAGATGTATGCTTTGTGTGAAATTCTTCGACTACATCTTCATTATTTAAGTCAAGCAATAAATTACCGTATCGTATGATAGCTTGATAAAACTGATTTTTACCATAAGTTCTTTCAGTATTAGAAAGGAGTGTAGTTTTAATTTTAATTGGACGTGGTTTACCAGGTATAATGATGGAAATTATTTAATCACACTCACGTACACAAATAGGAACTCAATTTTATTGACAATTTGGATAAACTTTCATATATAGGATTAAACATAACGTAGGACTGTAGCCAGCAGTGTGCGAAAACATTTCATTTTATAAAAATTTGGCATACAACGCAATGGAATTGTATATAACCTTAGGGATAAATGGTATTTTTGTTTTCCTTCTTCAAGGGAAGCTTCGCTGCACAGACATTTGTAGAAGAAATCTTAAAATTATTTTTTAGAAAATCTAGATATTTTGGAAACTTTTTTATATTTCGCTTTATATTTTACTTTCGAAAAAATTCTAAATAATATAACTGTGCGCATTAAAGAGCACCTCAATTACGCAGAGATTCGACAAATGTGAGCACAGGTCAATAAATGCTGGTATTCGGAGGGATTGACGGTTGAAATCGAGTTAAATTATTTCTTAGAAGGCTCAAGAATTTTATGGGCACCCATGGAGTCAGGAAATAGACTGTGATAATTCAATGATGGTACGTAGGCGGCAGTTATCATACGACCACCAAACCATCGCCCATGCAATGTATTCACGACAGCAACGGTTGCTGAAACAGATGGGCATTTGACATACACATTTCCACTCGGAGTATTCATATCCACATAGGCATGAACAGCACCTCCATGTGGGGCACAAGCATCGAGGACTTCGTCCTTAATTTCCGCCAAGTTACCTTGTTCCCTAAAAATTAAATCGAATTAGTTGTTACTGATAAAATTTAGAATTAATCAGATTAGGCATCTTAGAGGTAACAAAGTACATACCTCTCTGGGTCAAACATATTGGACAGCATAAAACACTGTGTTGAGATGGGTGGAGATGGTGTGGATTGAGGCGTAGCTGCAAATTGACTTTGATTAATATGATGTTGCATATTTAAGGCTGAAGTAGCCGCTTCGGGAAGTTTAAAATCCGTTCCTGAATTGAATTGCAAATTGCAATCGTTAATTTTATTTCAAATATAACATTTCTTAAAAATTTTAAGAAGAAAATATTTTAATAATGTACCTTCAGCAAGTTTAGCCATCAACTGAAGACGCCCAGTCATCCCTAAATTAACCCCATGTCGATCCATTTGATCTGTATCCAGAAATGCTCTTGGGTTTTGAAAGAATGATGAGTCGGACGACTTTTCTATCCCATAACCAACTTTCATCGGCCGTCCTGCGATTTCAAATCCATTCAGTTGATCCATTGCTCTTTTAGCGTCTTCACTTTCGTGGAACTTTAATAAAATGAAGAAAAAATAATATTATAGAGCGATGATTGGTTTTAGTGTAAAATTCTGTATATAAACCCCCGGAAGAAAATATTGCTTAATTACCGTCATAAAACCAAACCCTTTGCTCCGCCCACTCTCATGATCCTTCATGAGTAAAATATCATCAATTCTCCCAAACGGCTCAAAAATTCCACGTAGCATCTCTTCTGTAATATTCAAATGTAAGGACCCAATGTACAATCTCATTGGCCCTGAAGATGTTGTGCCCATGGCTGCTGCATTGGCTGCTGCTCTCGCCAATTGTCCAGCACGACTTTTTTCAGCTTGCGATGGTTGAACAATGATAGGGACACCGAGTAGTCTTTGACCTCCTAAACCTAGAGCCAAAGCCACAGATTCAATGTCCTTAAATTCAATATAAGCAATTCCTTTGAAACGACTAGTTTTGTTGCACGTGATCCTCCGCACGTCTCTAACCTGAAAAACACAACAAAATTAATTGTCTTCCATTCCGGACACACAAATTCATAAAGTTCATAATGGGAAAGTAGACTTACTTCGCCAACTGACGAAAAGAAATCATTCAGATCTCTATCCCTCGCTCTTTGACTCAACTGCATGCAGAACACAGTTCTTGCGTCCCTGTCTTCGGGAGAAAGTGGAGGATCCCTGTCAAGGCGGACTGGTGAACGTGACCTTTTCGGACCAAATCGTAATCTTGGCGGAGTTTTGGACCTCAATGGATTTCGGCTCACCCCTACTGGACTGTCTCGACGTGCTCTTCGTGAAGAAGAATGAGAATGATGACATTCGATTCGCTGATGAAATTCACGATCGTCGATACAATGAGAACCGTGATCCTAGATACAATTGCTTCAGCATATATTCAACAAATTAATTTATTTCTGGGCGTACTTACTGTTCGAGAACATTTAGTTTTTCAAGCAACGGTTGGCAACCGATGGGGTAAGTGAGAAGGTAAAAGGAATGTTTGAATTTGAACTCGTGTGCGGGGAATTACGAAATTAAATTGAGAGCATGTCCTAAGCAAACATTCCCAATACAAACTATTCTAACGTACGAATGTCATCCTTTTTAGCTAACGCAAGCTTTCAATTTCAACATTATTTAACGACCCGACCGACTCAACCAAAACCACCCGTCATCACTACTCAATTCTCATCAGCACAAATCATAAATCATCAAGGGATTTTATTTTATTAAAAAACAACGGGTTGATTCAAACACAAAAAAAGGGCCGTCAGCGGAATATAAATTCTAAGAATAACAACAACTGTCAAAAATAAGTCAATTGAACCGCTAACCTCTTGACAGAAGGTACCGGGCCGGAGAGAATTTTATACGAGGAGTTCAAGTTAAAAAAAAGTGCGATCCTAAGAAGAGGTCACTCAAAAGGGTAACTAGAATTAATTCTATGTATAATACTAAGAAAACTGGGAAAATAACGATTTCTACACATGGATTTTAACTGTTGTCAGTTTCAGTTGTGTGAATATTGTTATTGTTGGGAAATTGAAGGATAAGTTCTTTGACATGATTAGCATTGTATTTCGACAAAATGTAATGAATCGAAGGAGTAAATTACTCCTCTTAGTATCTGTGTTGAACATTGCGTTGATTGGTGGGTATGAAAGTTTTGTGACGAGTTATTCAATCATCAAACCACAATTCAAAGTCATTCCAAACTTGAAAGAATTGCTTGAGAGGAACTATTCAATTCATTGGAATCGACTGTCGATAACAGAAGAAACGGAATATATTAGCAGTGCATATTCAACAGATTTTCGTCGTTACAAACTTTCGAAAAAAATGAATTCAAGTTTTATCATTTCTAATGAGAAATACAGCGCGGAATCACTAACTCGGTCGACCCAACCTCTAATTATTTCTATTTGATATTACGATTTTTAGATTTTATTTTTGTGCGGACTGACGCGTGTGATTGGATTAGACCGTACGTTCAGATTCGTTTTCCAACGGCATAAAATCAAAGGAAAAGGAGCGTTTTTGGGTGGAACTTTTGTATTCTTTTTTGGATGGTCTCTCATTGGAATGGTCATTGAAATCTAAGGATTCGTTCTAATTTTTTTCTGGATTCTTCCCATTTGCCATTAACTTTCTTCGCCGAGTACCTGTGATTGATTGGTTCTGTCTTTAACCTTCCGGGGATTAGTAACTCTTTCCGGACATGGAGAAAGCTAAGGTTGATTTCATAATAATTGAGATATCTCCTAAAAAATTTCAATGGATTAGTAATATTAGAATTATAAAATCTGTTTTGTAGGATCGTGTTTTAGATTGGAGTCTCACAGCTGAGAGGGAAGAGAAATTGGATTTTGTCAACGAATTACTTCGGACATTGACGGAGGATGAACTCAAAGCCACAATCAACGTTGCCAATAAATTTAAGACTAAAAGGAAGGCGAATAAAGTGGTTGAGTATCCTTCAAAAGTATTTAAGGCACACGGGTCAGAGGTTTGTGGTGACTCAGTGACAGCTTCGGCTGGTCCAGCAGTACCACAAACATTTAAGGGGAAGCGGGAGTGGTGGTCACAGTATCTTCCCAATAATATTAACGCAATCGACTGTGAGATGGTCGAGGTCAAAAAATCAAAAAAAGCAGAAGCAGCAACTGTTTCGATTTTTGATTTTAATGACAAAGAGATATACAAAGGAAGAGTTAAGCATGAGCCATATAGTTTTGTAGTTAATGGCGCCACGAAAAAAATCAATGGGTTTAGGGACTACTCTCTGAAAGATGGAGAGAAATTGAAAGACGTATCAGGGGAAGTAGATGAAAAATTAGCAGGCAAACTTGTTATCAAGTGCGGGGGTGGTGCGAAGGATTTCTCATGCTTAAATTTAGAGCCGACTCACTACGACGTGTTTGACCTTCATCAACACTTTTATACTTTAACATATAGTGTTAACGGCAAACCTGACCGCAAACCGATATCTTTGAGACGTCTGGTTCATTACTACTTTGGAGTAGACATCCAAAATGGAATACACGATGCATCAATAGATGCCTATTATACAATGAGATTGTTCAGAGAGGTTTATATGAAAAATAAGGATGGCGATATTTCCACACGAAGCGAGCCAGACTCCGATTTTTATAATTTTTTTGATGAATTGGATAAACTACCAGATAATAGACCAAAAAAAAAAAAGAAGGAGCCCACCGACATGAATCCGATTCCGAAACATTGATTCTTGAAAATACCTCTCATTTCCATGTACAAAACACAGGTCACAATCACATTCCCTCTAATTTAATTTAATATTCTGAATCTCTCCAAAATGTGCCTTTGTCAAGACTCAGACATATCAATCTTCATACCTGTAGCTATTAGTAAAAATTCTGAAAGGGAGTTTGTTATTGTAACACATTGTCAAAATGTTGTGCCAAATTGTCGGAGCTGAGCAAAATATAAAATATGCAGGTTAAGAATATATCGTTAATTTAAATATGTAGTAAAAAAAAGGTGTGAAAAATTTCAATCAATTCTTGGGAAATGGTTGGCTGTTAGGGATAAATGGAACTCAAATTAGAATGTCCGGGATTTTTGTATTTGTCTGGATATGGTGGTGTAAACGGGCTGCTAAAATTGTATGGTTTTTGAATGTACAATAATAATTTAAATACGTAAATAGTAAATAGTTTCCGGAGACCGTACTCTGGGATTTTCTGCTGCCTTCTTTGGAGACTAAGTCTTGGCCTAAATTATATTTAAGGTTACTCGGAGACATTATTGTATTATATTACATGTACATAAAAAAATAATACGAGGTAGAGAGCGTAGCTAGCTGAGATTTGAGATTTGACCTTTCTTTGGTGTTGCGTATATGGTTTTACGAATTGCGTTTGAATTTAAAAAAAAAATTAGTAGCAACACGTCACGTCACCTTCGAAGGAATGTTGTTTTTGCTTGTTACTTTGAGAATTGAATTGTGTAATAGTAGTAATGTAGTGATTTAGCTCAAATTAATTTACAGAGCGGAAGCTTATTAATAATATTGAATAATTAGGTATGTCATAATTTACTTATACAAAATAATGAATCCAATTGAATTGTTTACTTTCCTCTTATTAGATCGATTTATTTAAGTCATAAGTTATTTAATTAACCATATATTAATCTGATTAAGTATATAGTTTAGTTTCTTACAGGTAACATAATGACCTCATGTGAGGGTGTTATTCTATGTCAATAAATAAATATTGATTGCTATCAGTTAATAATTAAATTGTATGAGGCAAATTTGAAACTAATGTTACAAGGTACCAACTTATTATTGTAATATGTTATAAAAATGCAGAAAAATAAAAATTTTAAGATGAAGAGTTTTATTGAAATCCTAGTTTCTTTAAAAAAAATACTGGCAACAAACGACTGAACCTTGTTTTTGTTTTATACATTTATTTTTTATTCATTTGACTAGAAAAATATTTTATTTTCACACATAATTTTTGTACTCTTACTTTCAGACTTCGAAGGTTAGGTAATCATTTTTTAATGTTTGACACTCATGATTCTTCCCCACCTCTCATGACCTCCAACCACTGAGTCTTCCAAAGAAACTACTGGGTCTGGAGATTCTAAATAAAATAATAACTTTCAGACTTCAAACGACTAGAATATTGATGGTTTTTGAGCTTTCGCACTTTCACACTACTCAATTAATAGGTATATTCCGCGGCGACGAGTAATATGATTTGAATAAAAAATTTGAAACATTTATAACATTTTAAGTAAATAAATTAATTAAACAATATTACGCCAACAACAGCGCAGAGTCATGTAAAAAAGATTATAACAATATTCTAGTACTACTAACATTTAAAAAAAAGTCATTTTTATAATATAGGTATAACTTAAATAATGAGTCATTTCTTCTTGCCCTTCTTAGCAGGTTGATGTTCCTGTGTACTTGAAACACCACGCTTCACGCTGGTCGAAACTGCGGCTTCTAAAATCAAATAAAAACGAAACAAAATATTTTATTTAGAATCTCCAGACCCAGTAGTTTCTTTGGAAGACTCAGTGGTTGGAGGTCATGAGAGGTGGGGAAGAATCATGAGTGTCAAACATTAAAAAATGATTGTCTAACCTTGAAGCCACGAAACTTTTACTGGAGCACCGAAGCCTGTCACATTCTTGGCTGCAATACGGAATACAATCGCTGTCTGATTATTCTGTTCTACAATCATAGCTTTATCCAATGAGGTTTTTGGAATAAAACAGTTAGTCTCAATTCCCGAATGCATCAATTCGAATCCATAAGTCGTGTAATCCCTTCTATCGACCTGTAGCATTTGAAAAAATTGCAACATATATTATAAATGACCAATTATTCGTGATAACTTATGAGAAGTTAATAAATTATACTTACATTAGGAGGTAAATACTCGGCTTTTACAGCAAGATATACGGTGTACCCTTTAATTACACCATCGGTAAATTGTGGTCGATCCCACTCAATCAACACCCCGCCATTTCTCTTGATGACTTTGATATTATCGGGTTCGCTGGGACATCCGGGTGGTTTTTCCTTTGTTTTAGTGTTTATTTTCTCTTCTTTCTCATGCCCACCTGTTTTGAACAGAAATTACAAATTAAAATCATTTGAAGTTCTCCTCTATAAATCACATGACTGTTAATTTACAATCAATTGAAGTAATTTTGAAACTTGGTTTTAATTGAATACATGTGTCTTGCACTTACTTCCCACCGCTCCAGCTCCTCCAACCGCTGGATCACCCTCAGGTACCGCTGGGTCTGGAGGCGGCTGAATTATCAGCCTCGCAGACTTCGGCACCGGTTCTATAATGTACAAAGTCATCAATTATTAAATTATAGTTTTTCTGAAATACATTACTCAAAGAAATTGTAATTGAGACTGGGGACTTACTGATTGCGTGAGGGGTTTTAACAAGTGAAGCAAGAGTCGATCTTAGGTTGATCTCAACCTTAAATAAGGCTCGCATTAGTCCTTTGAAATTGATCCAATTGCTTAGCATATGTTTCGTCTGAATTTGTTTGTTGAGGGCGATGAACTGTAAGCCGGTGATAGGATGATCTACCTTAAAACAATGGGCGATATAATTCCCAAAATTAGTAACATCTTCTGTCATCTCAAGGAGGTCTCTTTTGTTTGTAATCACGGCCTTCTTTTTTAATCTGTATTTCACCCCCCGTTCCGGGTGTTCCTTAGTCATTGTGTCTTCGTATATTCCTGGACAGGAGCTTTTTGTTTTTTGACTATGCAGTGCTGCGCGGATGCGGATTACTGACTCTATATCTTTTTTCCTTTTACCGGTGTAGTTTACGCTGTCATCGTATTCCATATAAACGTATCGGTCACCACCGCTTTCACCATCACCTACAAGAGTTCCAAGGTGGCTTGGTAACGCATGATGTCCCGGAAATAAGTCGCCAGTAATAACCATGTTGAATTCATCTTTTAAAAACTGTGCCATCTTTCTTTCACACTTATACGCGAAGACAGTATTAGTGTTCAAGAGTTCGATTTCCTTGCCGTCACTTTTTGCACCACCCAGTTTTGCTAACAAGAACGCAGTCTGTGAACAACAAAGAACAAAATATTAATCAATCTGGAGACCCAGCAGTTGCCAAGGCAGACTCAGTGGTTCCAGATAATTCTGGAGTAGGGTGGGGATGTTAACACATTTTCGAATTGAATGAACAGACAAAATTGTAACGTAAAGTAAACTACCTGTAATGTAGCGTAGTATTGTTCTGCCTCCTTTGCGGTCTCAGAAATGGCTCTGTGACAAAAATCAACCGTAGCATCAACACGAAATTGGCTACATTTGGAAGCATTAGCATTATCTCGAAATTGCTTATCCACTTCATCCTCAGTCGCATTTTTTTTTACGGAGAAGGCGAAAATTGTAAAAAAAAAAGATTTCTTTGTCCCACTTTCTGTAACGAGGCTACATACTCCATATTTCCGGACACCTTGGTGAATTTTACACCGTAGATAATCCTGTAAAACTCCTTTTACAGCAAGACAGTCTAAACAAATAAATATAATCATTATTTTATTTACGAAAATAAAATTGACCTTACCAGAACGTATCTACTTACTCGGAAACGTGCAGATGGGTTCACGGGTTAACTGTGTAGTTTTGGTGATGAATGTTTCACATAAATGTCCACGTGGTCGAACGAAGCAAATTAATTTTTTGTAATAGACGATCCTTCTTTCTTGAACTTTCGGTACGACTTTCCCATCCTTCACATATTCCTCTCGACCTTTAATTAGCTGACAGCCCTGCTTCCCAAACGCCTCTACATAGTTAACCAATTTTGGCCAATCTTCTTCAACCAACTCATCATCTGGTGTTTTCCCAATTGTGGGCAAGAATATATCACATAAAGCTTGTTGAGTGGGCCCTACAGAATAGTAAGACAAAATTTTTAGAACTACCTCAACAATCCGTGTATTATGAATTTAATGTCCACCTCTATCTCTGTTTCTAAGCAATGTGTCATTCGTCTTCAACGTGTGGGCACAGTCGGCCCACTCATTATTTTCATCAGGTGTGTCGCATATAAATAATTGTCCAGATTCAGAACGCGGGACCGGAGGGGGTTTTACGTATTTCTCATTAACCACCTGTCAATTGAATAATTTTATTCTTAGTAAATAAATAATGAAATTTAAAAAAGACACATTTGACATACCAAGGAGACAGCTTGACACTCAATTTCTTGGCTTTCCTCCTGACTCGTTGGTTTGACCTTAATTTTTGTTATCCTATGTGCCAGAATAATTTCCTTCTCATCAACCAGAATCTTTATGGTCAATTCCTTCTTCTTTTTAGCGTTGCCGTCCATCCTTAACCTCCCTCCTCCCAAGTACTACAGTACTACTGGGTCAGGTTGCCCTACCACTGAGTCACTGTACTACGTCCAGTCTGTCCTCAGTTTGTCTACTGATAAAACATGATTTTATACTCATTAGTATAAATTAAAATATACCGACAGTACTGCTGTTGTATTCGATAATCCAAAATTAAAAACTAAAATAATTGTTTGAAAGTCTGACCCCAAGAGTTATTGTTAATTACGTAGAAATTAAAATTTTGCACCCTCAACTCAACAACGCATATATGACAATGACATAATTCGTTCCAGGTTCGACTTATGTCTTGAAAATGAATGATACATTTTAGATAAGGAATATTTCACGGATGTAATAAAAAATGTAATTATTTAATTGCAATGGATGAGATGAGATGAGAGTGTTGGCAAAAAAAAATAAGAAAACCTCACCACCGAAATGGAACTGGAACTGCTGAGTCGACGTTGTCACTGCTGAGTCTCCACCCCCTGTCTTCTACTTCCACCGTAACTCACTTCCAATAATGAATAAAATAGATTGTCAATTAATATTAATGACAGAAATTAATTATCACTTAAAATGTCGGCTTTTATTTTTATGAGTATGAGTTTTGTTTAGAGTTAGAGCAATTGATCCGTTCTCCTTGCCAGTCAAGACTCGTCTGAGAGGAGTGTGGAGTGGAGTGTATAGGAGAGAGATGGGAGCGAACGCAAAGAGTAGGGTTTTCCCGTTTTTCCCATTCCTTTCCTCCAACACAAAGGAAATTGATGAGTTTTCTAGGAAATGTTTTTTTTGTTGACAAAAAAAGTCCAGCTGCCCAAAATTCATTGGAAATGGCTCTTTTCTTGGAAATTTTTTTTTGTCAAAAATAAAATCCAATTATTTCTGGATAATTGGATTTGGATTTTTTCTTGGAATTTATGACTGTAGCACTCTTTCGAGATTGCTACGTTTGTATTTTTTGTTCCAATGATCCTCCAACGGCACTCTACTGCCTCATTGCTCATCACACTCCGCGTGAGTTAAGGAATTACAGATGGTGCTCAGGCATATAGAACCTATCGCTCGCAAATTTCTGGAGAGAAGTAAAAATAATAGAAAATCGAAGACTGAAGAAAATTGCGATATTTATTTATTTGTGATTGAGAATTGCTCACTAATAAAATGGAAAACTCCAAAATAACCTAGTTAATTCTCTCTATTAATATTACCACACATGAACAGAATTCCTATGTCAACTTATTAGTAAGCTCATGTGGCCTATTGATATGATGGGCATTACATCAATAAAATCAATATCAACTTTGTTGTACAATATTTTAATTATTACTCATTAATGACGACTACATAAATAAAAATGATTCTTCGAATGTCGATGACAGCATCAAGCGGAAATGCCTATTTGAACTCAAAAGCTTCATCTATACAAAATACACGGTAAAGTAACCCACCAGAACCGTATAAATGAAAAGTGAAAGTCAACTTTTTTTTACTACTATGCATTCAATTGACAATTTTCTGTTTCGCTTAAATAGTGGCCTTCCACCCAGTGAGTCCAGACCGCTCACTACATCGATTGGATACTGAAATCAGACGTGTTGGACGAATCAATAGACATGAAATTGACGAGATTATGAGCGACATCCGAGAAATGAGTTAGATATTCAAATCTGAAGTACACATTTTATTTGTTCTAATAAAACATGTGAGAAGAGACATTGTCCTAGATACAATGATGTGAAGACCTAGAGGAAGGCCTTTTACGGCTACTACGCTCACGGTCACGGTCGTTATCACGGCTTCCATGCCTTCCACGGTCTCGTTCGCGACTACTTGGTCTATCTTTCTCGTGTCGCCGTTCATCCTTACTTTTTCTATCACTCCGTGAACGCTCCTTGTCCTTGCCATTGTCTTTGGCACTATTGGAGCAAAATAAGTCAGGCATTTCAGAAATCATAATAGGTATGAAAAATTGGACGTTTCTCGAACTTACTTGGTAGAGCTGTCACGATGATTATCGCGGTCACGGCCATTGTTACGGTCACTTTTGCTACTGGTATGTGATGTCTTCTCCTTCTGCGTTTAAATCATTCAAGGTACGAAGAAAGGAACGAACAAAGAACGAAAAAAACAAAAGGAATTCAAAAATTAAATTTCAAAAGATTTAAAAACAAGGAGATAAGCAGCATTGCATTCCTGTCATCGTCACCTCGACCTCACAAGCCCTTCTAATTTCAACTTCCAATTAAATAAAAAAAATATCCTCTCAAGTCAGGTGGAGTATCAGTGCCATCATGAAACTTACAATTTTGAGATTCACAAAAAAGGGCTTAATTGTAATTACCAAGTCTTTTACATCTACTAGTATACTTACCAGTAATAATTTTTTGGGCTAGAAATTAGATGATAAATATCTATTGGCGCATTCGCATATCTGGAATACACATATACAGTTTTTTTGATTAAAATCAAACACCCATTCTTATAGTTCTGTCAAAAGTTAAGTTTAAAAGAAATTTGTTAAGGTTTGATAAAGAACTCACAGCAGATTGTTGGTGATTGTTGTTGATTTTCGATTAGTGGTGATTCGGGTTGGTTCAAAACTCACCTGGTGCAAGGTAGTGGTCTTGTTCAGTCGCAGACAATTAGTATGGAAATTATTGACACAAAAACAGACAGAGATGTCTAAAAGGACAAATCCCTCAATCAGTTCAGTCAGTTTTTTAAAATTATAAATATCTTGTTTCAAAACGTCGTATTTTTCTGAATCTCAAAATAATCGTTTAATTAACTTCTTGGAGTTTTTCTGCGTGGCATCGGCATACCCGTGTGAAAGTTTCATGATTGCAAGGATAAACTACGCAAATATTTTTGGACAACTCCAAAAAATATTTGACCTGACTGTCAAGGACATTTTTTCAAAATACACGAAAAATCCTGGGATTCAATTCTATATTATCTGTAATATACAAAAATGTTCGAATTAGATGAAGAGATTATAAAATTAAGAAAGAAACATTTTTTTTGAAATTCAGTTCGACCAATTGAAGACACTTCATACCGTATCACCGTATGGACTCTCCTTTCCTATGTCCACAAAATTAGTTCCACAAAATAGAAATAATATGAAAAATGAATTTAAAAAAAAATACTTGTGACATATAAACTGTAAAGCCAAAGAAAACTTTGTGAACTATTTACTAGACGATAACAAACAATGAAATTGACGTTATTGAATTTTGAATTGACTATTGAATTGATAAAATAATCCTTAATTGTTAATGGATTTTTTCGTCATTGTCACAGGCTGGACACTGCTCACTGGTCACGCAGGACTGCAGGGTGGGTGCGGTCCATCCTTCCTGTCATTCGTATGTATATGTATCGTAAACACTGTTAATTAATTTGTACACTAAAATCAAAAGGTTGGACTAAGGTTGACGGTACACACGAAAATTTTCTAAGTTTTTTTCGTCAGCGGTCCAAAAAAATTTTTTTGCAGATCTCCACGTCCACGAATCATGACATTTTGAACACTTTGCAGAAACTTTCGTGCGTACCGTCAACCTTAGTCCAACCAAATCAAAATGATAACCAACCGAGAGAGATTTCTTGTTCAATGCTGCTTCCAATAAATCATCTACGTCAAATTCATCAGCCATTTTGAGTAAACGCTCTAAAAAAATATACAGAATACAAGTTTTGTTTACTTGACATTCGATCGATAATTCGATTGAACGAACGATCCTATCCTTCAACCCTTTGCAAGTAAAAATGTGAAAAGTGCTTGCACTTTCACTTACCGTTCTCAGAATGATTTGAAATGTTTCAAAAAATTCCAATCCAAACTATAGCTCCGAAGTGTTGTAGTTTTTTCAATTGTATTCCCAAACAATTATGTATTTTTTGTAAGCTTTAGATATTAGTTTGTACAATAATAAAATATACGATTTGATTTTAAGAGAAATTCCGTGTTTCCCTCTCGAAAGTTTCCCACGAGTATGAGACAAGGCAACTCTATTGAAGTATTGAGGAAAAACACAGACTTAGGGCAAATTGAATAGACGATGTACAGGGTGGGCCAAAACAACCGTAGATCCGTTCTCATTTCGTAATTTTAACTTCACCTGAAAACTGACATTAGCTATTTTTTACAAAATTTAACTGTACATCTTATGAGCCATATCCGACTGCGCTGCGAGCTTTGCAGCGCGCGCTTTCGATGAAAAGAACATTGCACGGGAGGTATCGGGATTCGGGAACCTCCTTTGGGATCAAATCACCTGAAAATCGGCACGGTGGTAGATCTTAACACCCTGAACAATGTTTCAATGGACCACTAAGCTCTAGCGCTCAAGCGCGCTAGAGCGCTAGAATGCAGAGTGTGCATTCGGCATTCCAGTAAAAGTACCTAATACCCTCAATATGTATTATGGTTGTAGTGCATTTTTACGCTGACAACCCACGTCAATTTATTGCAATACATAAAATTATTTGTACATTTTAACACGACCTCTATTTTAATAGTTTCATCGACTTCCTTAATTCAAAATTTGATTCCGAATGGTACATTTTTGAACTATATGTGAAATGATATTTAATTATATCGGTACTGGCGTTCATTGTCTCCTTTTGTGGCTGGCGTCCTTGTTGAATTCCATACAAAGTATATTGCTTCTCTGTTGCTTCTTCTATTCTTATTTATCGTGATTTTTGCTCTGCCCGGAATGCAAGTTTTTGGAGGAAAATTTAATTTCCATAATTTATTGGAAAAACCTCGGACAAATTTTGACACTTTTTGGTAAAGTCTGCTGACGGTGTTTCAGGTTTGACAACATCATTTAGAAGTTTTGACCGACCTGTCTTGGTTTGTGACTATGGCATACGACACAATATGTTGATTAACGAGACATTTTATCTGCGGTTATTGATTATTCTTGATAATATGCTAGTGATGCAATACGAGGTGTGTACAACTTACTATAAGTTGCTTGGCATGATCCAGCGTCCCTGAAATTCCAATAAATTTTGTGTGCATTCCTCATGTGATTTGATGATAACTCAGAAACTTTGGTGACTACCTGTCTCTTCAGGCTCTTCAGACCAACTTTGTTTGAATGTTTTTGGGTCATTAATGTTCATGGTTAATATGTCAGAGGCTCACTACTGTTTTCGCAATTTACTATTAGAAGCAATTTAAATAGTCGATATTAATACTCCTTGTTCAGTCTACCCAATCTAGGGAATAAAACTGAAATCCTATACAAAATTCATTAGCCAATTCGTATTATTTTTATTACAGTGGTAAGATTTTTATAATATTAGATAAGAGGGTTTATTTTTTTAATATAATTTTGTATAGAATTTATGGATTCATGTAATAATGATAGCCGTCATCCATCCACTGCTGACAGTGCATCACCCAGATCTCGTCGCATTTTTTCCCGTACCCGCTGCGTTTGGTGTCACCGGTTTCTTCGTAGTCGTAGTCGTCGGGGTAGTGGCAGTAGTGGGTGGTGGAGTCGTCAGTGTCGTCACGCTTTGATCACTGAAAGTAAAATAGAATATTAGACATTTTGAACCGAAATGAATTAAATTTAAATTTTAAAAGAACCTAAACATACCTGTGATGCCTCTCCATCAGATACACAGGTACGTTTGTGAGTGGTTGAAGATCTATTTCATCATCTGTGTAGTTTTCGGTATCCTTCGCCTTTTGAAGTATTGACATGACCACATCCAGATAGACCTTGCTACCTCGGACGTGTGAGGTGTTAGTGATTTCCGTTGTTGTTGTGAGTGGTGTCTGTGTCGTTGTCGGTTGGGTGCCCGTTCCAACTGTGTTGGTCTTGAACAACAAATCCTGCAAGATTCTCTCATTCTCATCCAGTCTATTCACCACTTTATGTCCCACAAATACAAGGGAGCCCAGGAGTGCGAACGAAATGACACCAACAATGATTCGTTTAGGCGTTAGGTAATTACGGATCGCCTGGACCCTGTTTAATCTTCCAACTGGATCTGGAAGAATTCGTAGGTTGTTCACAGCATTCTCAGCGTTTACGGCCATGTTGTATTAGTTCTTATATTGAAGGGTGGACAGTGGACAGTATCTTCTCCTGAGGACCGATTGGGACACAGTGAAGTTTGGTAATGCCCAGCTATCTTTTTATACCATCAAGTTGACCCAGTAAGATATTGACTGGAAAGTGAGTAATGGAAAGTTCTATCAGAGAGAGTTGCGAATAACACTGGAACAGCCAGTTTAACAACCTATTGATTCTTAGGGAATTGTTTCAATTCACAGTCCACCCTATACTTTCATCCAGAATTGAGATTTCTTACTTTCGCTCTTGCGATTGTTCATTGAATTTCTCAAGTCACACAGCAATTAAAAATTAATAGAAAGTTTAATTTTAAAGCTTGGTCTCAATTTAAAATATTCGTCTGAAAATTGAGTTTTCTTTAGATTTTAGGATATGCTCTTAATTAGAGCGAGAATTTCTTAATGGAAAACATAGTCCAGCAAGATTCAAGGGTAAGACTCTTGAAGTTACATGACTCAAGATACAAAACATTATTCTTTATGATACAAGATGAAGATTGAGTTTTCCGCCGGGATGCAGAATAAAGAGACTATGCCCAAGATATTAGAATTGTGTGTAGATAAGTTATGATAAACGTATTTTCAAGATACAAGAGAATCAACACTTTCAATACTGTACCGATACCGAAGTAAAAGTATCGGTGTCGGTAGGTACAGTTAAATAATCGAAAATTCCAACCGTTTCGGACTTGTTAATATACAAGGGCTCGGTTTAGGCCCACTGCTTCCCTGTGTATTAATAATGTTTGAAATAGTGATGATTTCCGACACAATTCCTTCAGAAAAGTTAAGGGATACACATCCAAATTTCGGCCCAATCAATCTGAAGTCCGTACCCCATAAGACCCGCCCGTTCTCCTTTGTGGTTGACGCCATTTATTTTTTTATTTTGTGCAAAGATTGAAATTAGTGGTGACATTTAACAGAATTATTATTCAGGTCAGCACTTGCGCAATCACCTAATACTAGCTGCAGCGATTAAATCAAACTTTTCTTAACTAATTTGAGTCAATTAAAAACCAACCCTCATTAATTCATTGACATAGCCGAGAATAAATCTAACATCATGTGCATTTTCGTTTAGGCCTACTGTGGCGGATTGGTACAGTTGTACAGATCACTCCCGCTGTGCTGGGGTTCAATTTCTTGGGCCTTCTCTTTTCCGAGTTGCTCTAAAGAGGTTTTTCTCCATGTGTTTTTCCTAACTTGGGTAACTATACATAATTAATATGTAAATCCCTAGGCCAAATGGGAAGTAACTTGCAAAAAAGACACACGAAAATGTACACATAACATGATGTTTGGTAAGCCTCGCAGCTATGTCAATTAATGAGGTTTTTTTAAAAAAAAGCATCAGCGTGTTTCATTTAATCTTGACTTTCTTGACTGCTTATTCGCCATCATCATTTCACAACTGCAAGAATACTGGACAAACACATCCTAATTATCAAGATCATGATGGTGAAGGTTATGACGTCTCGGTCATTTTTTCACCTGACCAGAAGACTGACATGGGGTCGTCCAAGTTATCTTACAGAAAATTCTCATGTAAGCATTGCCCATTATAGGTTTGCCGATATTTTATGCACAGTGATTCTGTTAATTAATGAGAGTTTTGAGAATATTTCGAACATAGTACATAACTGTCGTGTAAGTAAGACTACGACACTTGTTTGGAATGGAAGATTCGGGTGAAAGATTTATCGATTGAAAAGAGAAAGTTGAAGGGGATGACGAGGAGATGGCGAAAGTTTGATCATGGACCAAATCTTCGGCTCCAGCCTCCGTCGGTCAGCTGGCACCCGATTTCTGTCCCCGCTGAAACGATTAATTTTCAAAACGTCAAAGTGAAAGCTCAGAATAAACCCCGCTCAAAAGTGAAAGTAAACTGGGTTACAGGCCAACACAAATAATAATTAGGGAAAATGTGGATTTTGGTTAGACGGAGAAAACCGACCAAACGACAATTCCAAGAAGTGCACTTCGGAACAATTGACTAAAAATTTAATCGTATTCGATAACAAGAGAAGTAAATAGGACCAAATAATTTGTGCATTTGAGGGACTAAACTGAAATTTGAGTTTGTGGTGTAATGAACACACGTATCACATTTTGAGATAAAAACTCACTGATGTGCGATTTCTTAATTGCATACATTCTAGAACTTAGTAACTCCTGCAACTGTAATCGTCGTCAAAGTTAGACATTAAGACAGAATAATAAAAATTCTTAATGATGCGAATTTCAAAACCTCAAAAGAATAACTATTGGAATGATTAAAATATTAAGCCTTTTGGTTCGAGATTGTTGTGCTGTGCTCGCGCCAATTACATAGGACAAATAGTTGAGTGAATGTGTAGTTTGTGTAGTTGTAGTTGGCGACGTCAAAGTTAAGTAATTCTGTCTCCATTGTTGTACTGGGTGTCGTTGTCACAATGGCAGGCCTACGGTAAGGAAAAAAAACATTATTACTTATTGTAGTTTGCAGGTTTACGAAACGCATAGTTTGCTGAATTGGAAGAAATCGGGCAAAGTTAAACTTAAAAAATAAAAATGGCGTGTCCAGGAATAATTGCATTAGCTCTCAAATTGCTGCTCAACTTTATTAGAAACAAAATAGAATACCTTCCAAAATGTTTTCAGGGGCACCTCCTGTCCAGTAGTCCACACTGAAATGGAGTAGTTCGGTTTGCATACTTATGTTTGTCATAATCGTCAATTCTTTGTTGAAGCATTATTGATATCATGGTTCAGCGTTCTCATGCTCCTTGGTAGTATAATTAATTTAGTGTTACAAATTACAATCTGTGGGACTATGGCTCTACACGCGGTTATTTTGATCCAACATTTCAAAGTTAATGATGGTATCAAAGTTATACACTTCTCAAAAATAGTTTTGCTTAGTGGCATCCAACAATTGTGTAAATTGCAAATTCCTTAAAATACCTGTATAAAAAGGACCGTTAAAGATATCCAAAGTTATTATTCAAATCTCAAAGTCTACACAAAACAAGATCTATGCGGATTGGCGGATTAGCAATTAAGGCTACCTATTTAAATTATTTTTAGAAATACTAGAACTGCTAGTAGATTAGTATTGAATTTCACCGACAGATAGCACCGCCGTGCGCCGGGCATGAACGCTTAATGTTCGTCTACACATTACATGTCTTGTCATCATCTCCTTATGCAATGCACTTTCTTTCTCGCTTTATATTTTTCCATATCTTCTAGACTTTGAGATATGAACGTTGTTTGCAATTAAAATATTCGATTTCTGCAATTTCAACGTAGCACATATAGAGAGACCTGAGTTTTCTGTGCCTTTATGAAATTTTTGTTAAGCAATTCTTGAATCATGACTCAGGACTACTCACTTAACTCTAAGCAGCTGACAATGAAGTATTTAATTATCACGGTGTATTGTTATAGCACACATCAAAGGAATGAAGATGATTTTAATCCGACAGAGCAGAGTCATGTCGTCCGCCCGGTCAAACCCTTGAGAGAGTAACATTGGTCATAAAATTTGGGTTGTTTCATAAGGAAGGATTTTGGGATTAGTCGTCTGTTGCTCTTTCTTCATGTGATTGTTTTCTTGGAACTTCCCTTTTATTGTTTTACAACTTTATTAAAGAATCTGGCTTAGGCCAGGCAGTTTTTTTCTCTCACTCACACTGAGGCTGACACACCGCACTATTCCTCCTCTTCAGTTCGACCAGGGGTTCCGATTAATTACGGCGTGAGATTACCTCCCAAACGAAGTACAGTACATATAATACATCTGACATCCCGCATATTGACTCCACTCAATTTCGTGGAATTTCATTCCAGGAGGGTTGTTAATGAAATGTTTTCAAAATATAGTTTTAATTGGCACAAAATGTCAATTAATTGCATAGTAACCGTGTCCTAAGATAATAATTCGGCTTAGTGTTCAATGACCTGTCCCGTGTTCCTTTTATCGACCTGGCACAAAATGTTGCTAATTTTTGTCGAATTAATTAATCGAATAATAATATTCGGCTAATTAGAAAATCTTTGTATAACTCAAAAATCCTAAAAATGCCTGTAAGCAGATAACGTTTTTCCCGGCCTTGTTGACATAATTTTAGACAACATGGCGTGGGGTTTAATTCTTACGATTTTTTCAAACCGTTTTGTCTGTTAAAACCTCCTCTACGAGTCATATGCTAAATTGCTTGTCCAAGCCTTAACGCGAATGCCAAATAATCTGCGTATTTTTAATGTACAAATGAAATTAATTGTCAACATTATGTAATAAATTATTCCAAAATAAGTTTATTTTCAAACAAGGGGTGTCTTGTATTTTTATCACTTTGATTTGAGTGCGCTAAGCCGTTGAAAGGGTCAAATGAACATATGTAGTGAGTAAACGTGACTTTTTTGGTGGATAAAAGGATTGGGATTGGTGTAGGTGTTGAGTAGTTATTTTTTACGGTTTTTAATTATACGACCCATCATCCCGGTAGTCCACTCTTAAGTTCATACGAATCGACGTGTATATTATTTCTACTGCGTAAATCACTGAGGTGCAGGTGAGTCGCTCTTTTGCTACTGGGTGGCCCAAAAACTGGTCTAATATAAAAATCTCCCCAATTACATTACATATCAAAATTGACCGGTCATGTCAGTATAAATTGGGAGTGAGTGAGCATGTCACGTAATCCAGATACATGTACAGGTACAGGTAGACTACACTACTACATTGGAGGTTACACTTGGTTGAAAAAAATACTTAAGAAGGTGAGCGGACTCACCAACTCATTTTTATTGTTTTTTCAGGAAGGAAAGGAGTAAAGTAAAAATTTGCATATTTTATTGCTGTATTAACTTTGCTCATGCTCCTGTCTCAAGGAAAAACAAATCTTTAGAATTGCACAATATTTGCTTTATATGAGCGAGGACATAAAAATCTCAGCCTTCTTTTTTGCGACTACGGCAAGCGAAATCTCATTTTAGCGAACAACTACCAACCATAGACATGGTAAGTGAGAAGTAGTGCAAATTCGAAGGGATTTTTTTTTACACATGTACGTACAGTTCCTATTTATGGTGAATTAATTAAGGCGGACGTGCGCTTCCATTTTTGGACACAACATTAACACCGCAAGTTTATAGATTCTCAAATTATACGACCTACGTACAGTATTTTCCAATGTTCACAATGTGGGATTTACTACCAAAGTGGGCTATGCAAGTGTGTCTGGAAGGTAAGACAACCAACAAATATACCATACTATTCTTTTGGACAGAATTTTTTTCAAATATGCATGTAGTCGTCTATCCTTGCTAACTTTCTCTGACGAATTTTCTTCGTGTATCGTACATGCCCTGCACTTAAGTCACACATGCTTTCACTTACATGCCGTACATCCACTTGCACTAAAACCATGCATGCATAATTCCAATGTAATGCATGCTAGAGTTCTTTGACATTTTCTTTGTTCCGTTCCAGTGTCAGAGTATTCTCTGTCAATTTGGTTTAGTTGTTTTGAAGTGGTCCATAGAGTCTCATGTCTTGTTCTAGGCTTGTTGGTCCTACTTGCAGTACTTGCACTGTACGATGCGATGATAAGAGAAAAAGGGCTATAAAGTTGAGTGAACAGACGATACCCTTTTAAGGGGTTTCCTTAATGGTCTCCCTCAGTTAAGTATCTACTTACTTAGCATTTAGTACTCACTCATGTTCCACACGTACACACACATACACACATCCATGACTTTCCCTCTAAAAACTTTGACGAGTGAGTGTGAGACAGGAAGTTTTTAATTTCCACACCTTCCTTGTCACTCACAAGGGAACATGGTTCAGGTGTAAAACTCAAATATCACTATACAGAGTGTAATCAGAATTTAGTCTGTGAGTTAGTTTAGGGAGTGTACGTAATTATCACTTATCAGAATGCTTCGGCAGATTAATCCTAACCCTACACATGTTTTGGGATTTTTAATTGTATTATTGCCTTATGGGAATGTGTGAAATTATATACACCTCAGAATGCTTACCGATTGTCTTCCATTCCAGACACCCACTAACATTTTCATAAACAAAACTATATATTGTGAGGTTTTGGAATTTACCGATTTTATTATTAGATTATCTGACACTCCATTCATCAGATAATTACATGATCTGATTTTTTACATCCAGAATACTATTCCTCGTTAACTTATGAGTTACTCCTGTCAATTTGAATTTGCTTGGGTGGTTTTGCCGGAAGGAACAGAAAAAAAAAGTATAAAGAAGTGCAAGAATTCTTTAGAAAATCCCTTGTCCAAAAATCCTTAAATATGTCAAACTACTGCACCCGGTTATTCCTTCTACTTGTACTAAATCCCTAGGAAGGTCTGATTGGATTTATCCTTCCTGACTATCCTGACCAACGACCCGTGCGTACCGAACAGTACTTGAGAGTTACGCTACGCCGTTGTAGTTGTAGTTGTATTCTATGAGACATTGATACACCCTGGGTCGAAAACTACAAATACAAATACAAGGACTACAACTAACAAGAACAACCCCCTTCATATGAGGGATGCCCAGCTGCTGAGTTGACTTGACTTTTGTCTATTCTTCGGCACCCAATTCACCAAAAAATTTTGACTGGTCCATCCATCCGTCCACCACTGTCGAACCTTCAGTTGTTCACAAAAAGTCATTCAGTCCGTTCCTCCAGTCAGTAGATTTGTGTCCTATTTTACAAGTGACACTTTTCACTATACACTAACAAACCTACGTTACGTACGTATGTGCGAATGCATTGCAATTCCTAACAGGCAACGTAAAAAACGTTTAGAAATTTTTCAAAATTTTTAATGAAATACACATAGGAGATGTACACAAATTAGATGGTGAAAACACCCAGAGATTATTATCCCCACAGAATTGATGCAGTATTTTCTATATTTGCACAAAGTTATGAAACTTCAAGTAAAAATCATACTTGTTAAACATGCATTCAAAAATTTGGAGTTTGATTTAGCACAGATGAGAAACTAGTCCTGTAGTCAAATCGTGGATCAATTGAAAACGTGTTGTTTGTGTAAATACCTTTCGGAGTTGGAAAAGGTACAGAAACTAAAACGAAATTTGCTAATTGAGTTCTGCTTCAGCCGTGAAAGACTAAATAATTTTGTATTGATTCTAATACAAAAGATATTCAAGGAGTTATTCAACTCGAACATTAATTCCACTGGATATTAATGCACAGTTTGTTTGTTCATACTTAATTGTGATTGATTTTGTGCAGAAGTTCTGAATTGTATTGGATAATCATCTTGGTCAGTGAAATTAACACACAATACCTTCCAGTTGTTGAGTACAATAGAATAAACTCTTCAAAAAGTAATTAGTTCATGTTCTTTGTGTTCATTACATTTGTGACACCCGTTTCAACATGACCGGATTTCTGGGAACATGCGTTTGATGAAGGTAGAAATGAATATGCTACATTATAAAATATACAATCCTCATTGTGTTACCAGTTGGGGTGATCAAGTTATCGGTGGTGAAAATTTTTGAATTCGGATAGATTTCTTTTATCTTAAATGTGCCTGTCCTGAATTTTTAAGGCTTGCTTTGGATAGCCCTTTGAAATTTTAGCTGCGTAATAAGCCATTCAATTGCAAACAAACTGAATTTGAGTAAATTTGATTTTACATTATGTGCAGGTTATAATACAGAATTAAAATTTTGAAAGTTAGATTCCTGTGTTTCACCTTCACGATTTCCAGAGGTTTTGTCGAGTTAGGAAAGTCCAATGCATGCAATGTTTGAAACATGCGTGGGATTTTGGGTGACGGAGAGAGAGGTTGAAAATGAAATTAATTATTTAGAAGACAGAGAGAAGGTTTAAGACTAATCCAAGGTGTGTTATCGAGATGGGAATATTAATTCGGAAGATAAACTTAAGGGGTTTCTAACTAAAGTAAAGAGTCACAGACATATCCAGTCCCAGTCCCAGTACCAAGTTCACGGAACGGAAAGACTAAAGCTCCAAAAGATCTTAACTCAAGATCCACAATGTACATGTACTATGGTTTCAGTCCACCAACACGGAAGTGAGATTATAATATAATTACTGCCCATAGAATTCTCACTCTACACTTTACATCCCTAAAATTTTAACACATCTCAAAAACTGGGCACAATGCAGTGTAGTGCATGTATATATCCACACCAAATTTTTCGAGGGCGAATTATGCACACTAATTTTTCACAGTACGTATTTTACGTAATCCAAAATAATTTGAAAATATTAAAGGACCTGAAATCCATTAGGATCCATTAGAATTTTAGAGAATTTTTTAGCATGCACAAGGTTGAAATCCAAGGAGATTCTCAGAGCCAAAGAAAACTGTTAAGTTTGTGCTCTCATTTTTCACACTTGTAGTTTAATTAGGAAGGGAGTGCTCTAATTAACACCAATTAACATTCGGAGGACAGATACAGATCGGTGTAGTAGGAAAAAGGGGGTAGGATGTAAATGTTGAGATTAATACAGAAAAACGAGTTTAGTCTTCGAAGGTGAAATCTTTGTACAGTTCCGTTGCATAGTGTTTGTGCATGTAACGGAGAAAGCTGAAAGCATGCGTGCGCTGTGCGCTCGTCGTAAGGTTAAGTCCGAAATTTTCAGAGAGCGGGTGTCTTGTCTCCTGACAGTTTGCGGTGAATGCTTTCAAACCCACGACACTCGGCACTCTCTGTCTTTCTCTTAAAACTCCGTATCCGTATCCGTATTTGCGTACGTTTACGTTTGTGTTCTCTAAAACTTGTCTGAGGAGAGAGCAGACAGATGAGCCCACACAAAACATACATGTCTCACTGTTCTGTCGACAACCAAACTCACGATTACACTCAGAAAATAGTTCCACGGGAAGGAGAACACAAAACTTATAGTATCTTCGCATCTCCGTCCTCAAATTCATCATTTAATCTGTGGCGGAGTTTCAAAAGTATTTACAGTCTAAAGACGTGTCGTGAACAGTCATAGTCACAAGATCTTACCTGTGCCAAAGGGTCGTGAAAGTTCACGGAAGTATCCATCAAGTAGAAAGTATCACAAATACACCGCCATCGCACCACGTCAGGAAATCGGGACATTATCGATAGCCCCTGACTTTTATAGAAAGATCGCGAAAGTTATACATTGGAATTATCTGTCAATAAGTCTATCGGATTTAAAAACAGTACAGTTTACAGTATAAACAGACATTGCACTGAAAAAGTCCGTGAAAACTTTTGAAAACCTTTGACAATCCGCGAATTTTGTGATTAAGTAAACCGAACGCGTCTGATCCTCCGAACTGAACTATTTGAATCGAAGTTGCGTAAGAATGAGAGTGAAGAAATTGTAAAAGATCAATCATTTAACAAGTTTAGACTAGAAGAGAAAGTATCGACAGTCTATAGGATCGTGATTACAGTTAGTGTCCCAAAGTCAACTCCAAACAAACATCCATCATTTAACTTCCAATCTTTTGTCACTATTGAAAATCTATTGAAAGTCAGTTGTTACCGACAAATCACTGAGAATACACAGACTTACCAATATCGAAAATGCAAGGGATAGAGAAATAATCATTAAAAACTAAAATTAGTCAGTTTTGAAACTACAGAAAAGCTTAAAGCAGGTTGCCCCAAAAATATATCACAGAATACCGTGCCGGTGAAGAAATTGCTGGTCGTCAAATATTTCCTGCAATATCGCCGACACATATGGCGATAACCATTTAACGATAGTTTAAAAATATCGATGCGATACTAATAATTGTCATAATTGAATTTGTACAGTACTTGTGAGTATTCTAATGACTTTTGAGGAAGAAATCATCACGTGACATTATATTTGTGACTCTGATCTGAATCTGTCCCTTTCATTGTCTCCTGACACTGACTGTGACTACTTCCTTCCTTGTTCCGTTTAGTTTTTGGATTAGATCGTGAGAGTTTTCCATTGAAAAAAGAGACAAGTGTGAGTTTTTTTTTCTTCGTGTGGTGAAAGGGGTTTTCCTTGGGAGTTTTTTTTGGAGAAAGAAACGACATTGAGATAAATTGGAGAGAGGACAGGACAGCCCACTCTTTCCACCGGAAGAAACTTTTGACTTTTGGGGTTCGCTAATCGTAAGTTATAGAGTCACCCATTCTCTCCAACTTTTTTCTTCTTCTTCTGTCTTTTTCATTCTTTTCTCTTGCATGCCTTCCTTACGGAAGAATCCAAACCAGGGCAGGTACTCTGAATTCGAATCGGAGCGGAACAACCCCATCCCATCCATACGCGTACATTGGTAGTGGTGGTACAAGTACTAGTAGTACTTACACAGTACTTTATGTACCACCAAAAAATGTGGATTTTATAGGAAGGAATTCAACTCACAAGGGACAATCTATGGATGTATTGTAAGATTCGTCAATTCGGTTGTGTCCGGAGCAGGAATTTATTGGATTTTTTGGCTTCGGGATACAAAATTATTGTAAAAGTTCAGGATTTATTTTTTTGTTATTAAGCCGGAGTACCTGCAATTGGCCAATTCCATAGAAAAAGTACGCGGCGATATTTGATGACGCCGATGTGTTGAGTATCTGTGAGATTTTAGTGGAATATGCGGTGCCTGGCGTCAACGCTATGAATATTTTGAAATGATCTTATCAAAATTGAGTAGAAGGCGAAACCGCATAAAATTTAAAGCGAAAACCGAGAATTTTGAATAGAAACTAAACATTCAACTAACTTATTGGGCGGCAGCAATTTGTACATCTTAACCTGTAATATTACATGCACTCACTGTTGAGGCGAAGAAAAATTATCCTTCTAAGTTAGAACGAATTTTACAGATGAATTGTGTCCCTTGTGAGATTGGAGTATTTGTGTGCACGATTCTGTTCTGTCGTCGCGGTCCTAGATGTGGGTTTAATTGACACACTCCCATAAATTACGAGTCTCCCGATCAGCAATCAGGAGCCATACTTACTACTGTAACTACTAGATACTACATACACTTCTCTTTTTGTGTCTGCCGACGACCGCCAAAAAAAATTGCCCGAAACCCAGAGAAATTGTTTGGGGCTAAAGTTACGTAGAGTTGGGTTTGGGTTGGGTGAAGTGAACTCGATTCGATTCTTCCTCACAAATCTCTTTCTTTTTATTAATTCAGTGCCTGTCATCAACGTCCTCATCATTTTAAATCCTTTACTTACTAGTTTGGCTTTTGGCACGTCTTTCCTTCCGCCAACCATGACAAAGAACAAAATGGGTCGACGGAGAACAAAAAGAATCAAAAGCTCACAAATACTTACCATTTGAGTGCAGATCATGCACTCACACCATTCAGTCAGATTATCAGTACTAATGGCTCATATTATCTTCAGTGCTTAACTTTTTTGATTAGACCAAAATTTTGAGAATCGTTGGGATAAAATGATAAATTGTACCTTAAGGAATATTACAATTAGTTCTAAAGATTTTTTCCAGTAATTCACGAAGTATTTACTCGTGGGGGACTGAAATCCTCAAATTCAGAGCTATGCTGGTTTTTCAACTAATAATGTTTACAAATTTTGGCATTTAAAATTATTGATCTTTGTATATAATTCCAAAAAAAACTGTCTAATTTTTACCTTAGCTTAACATTTTAGTTCAATGTACTTTTAGCCATATAGTACGAGTACATTACACGGAGTATAAAAGTTACTGCCACATTGACCACGCGGTGGTGAATGGTGTGTCCATTATCCGAAGCAAAGAGTGGAGTGTTGTGTGGGATATTGAATCTTCAATTCTTGGAACACAGACCGAGAAATGAACTCTTACTCGGACCTTCGAGGACAAAGAAAGGAAATTTGTCAATTTGGCGTGTTTGGTTTTATGTAGTTAGTGGTTTAGTATTATCATGATCCACTTGATCCTTATTTCCACGCCCAACACTACTCTCTCTCCTCCATGCACCTTTACGACCAGTCAAACCAACGAATTTCCTCTAATAAACTGGAATTAGCTCTCTCTCTCTCTCTCTGTCTCTTTCTTTTTTATACACTGACTGGACTTGTGAGCACTTTAGATCACCAGATGCTCAAGGAAAGTGAGTGTGACGGAGGACGGAGAGGACAATTACGATTACCAAGTGACATGAGGATGACAGGGGGATGATTAACTTCAATCCAACCTGATTTTATAGTCCTACGCCAATATAACACTTAATAACGCCCTATATTTTCTCCATGGTTGTAAAAATGGACCGAGTTAATTAATTGCCGTGTTATAGTAATTTTTTTAATTTAGTACAAAATAACCGGACAGGGAAAATTTGTCACATGGAAGGTCAACCTATAAAAATGTATGTCTCAATTTTTACCAAAAATCGAAGTGGTTCGGCTGGTTAGTAATGTATTTCGTAGCTCAGTTCACTCACTTCAATTTTTGTAAGCCTTAAGGCAAATAGTATGAGGAGCTAGACAGACAGACTTGACAGACCCGGGTGCATTAGTATATTAGGGTTCATGTGATAAGATAATATTAAGTGAAAGAGTTTTGGTTCAATTTAATTTATTCGGTAAGGAGAAGATGAAGAAGATGGATTTTAAATGAAAAAGGTGTGTCATGAGTTAATTGAGTGAGTGTGTTCTGTTTCTGTCTGTCTGCCTGTGGTTTCCCGACAGTCCGTTTAGGCCACCCTTTGTAGCTTTGCTTTCATCTAACCACGACCAGTTTAATAAAAATTAAGTGACTATTAACCACTTACTGTCTTCCCTCATCTCATACGATATATGTACGTCGTCTTTCAAAAAACATTGTAAAATCAACCACTCAACAATTATCATCCACTTTATCTCCTAAGCCTTATTTTAAACCTTATACTTGTACAACAATACACATATGTACCATTTACACCCGGCATGGCAGACGTACCAGTATGCATATGTAAAAATTCATTAAGCAGGGACCAAGCTCAGGCATGATGCATGACCGCGCGTCCTACAATGATTTAATTGATATGGGTGATGCAGATGATCAAGTACTGCATCTGGAATCAACCTGATTTGAATTATTTAAAAAAAAAATATATTTAGAAAATCTGATTTTCACCGAATTTCGAATTCGAATGGCATTTTAATTTAAATAAATGGGATAATCTTTATTTAGTTTTGAAAATGACAAAATAATCCACTTTTTAATTTTTCAATAATGATGTGATCACGTTCCGCTGATTATTCTTGAAATAAACTACCGTTTTTTAAAAAACTTTTCTTTTTTTGATTTCAGGGAAGAATGGAGGAGTCTCCGTACGTGCCGAACTCAATTCCGCCGTCCCTGGTCGTATTCTCACAGTCTGGGTACGGGGATGCAATTAGAATGCAGCGCCCATTCGGAGCTCAGGTATGTCAACGAATTCCAAATGCCCTACATTACATACATACATACATACACAGAGGAATTGGAATATACACCACCCCTTGCACACTTAGAGGAAACGACCCCAGGTCACACTATATAAATTAGAGTCTTTAACATAAAACCAGTCGTCGTCACGTCCACAAGAGACTTGACTTGTAAAGTATTCAAGGGCTTTAGGAACGGCATGGGCATGGCATGGATGGAGGTCGAGGTCTTGAATCCTCTTGAGTCCTCAGGAAGAGTATTTAGAAACGTCCACGTACCTCCATCTATTACCACTGTCTTGTCCTTATTGAGCTCTTCTAAATAATGAGTCCTCTCCTGGACTAAGCTCTTCCACTTCTAACTTCTTCTTGACTTCCTTATAATCCAAACACTTCTTCAATTGGGAAAACTGTTCATGTTCAGACCGACTGCCACGAAGATAATAATCCAAGGACTAAGTACATTAAAAATAATGCAATGGCTTCAGACCATCCTGAATACAGAAACACGTGACTTTATTTAGTCCATAGTATAGTACTGAATTTCTCGCCCAGGATTATCGTCAAAGATTTTCCGAGTGTCGAAGAATTTTGTACGTACATATTCAGGTCATATCTGAAAATTTGGATAGATAGCAAATTTCACGGACTGACTTTTCGAGCATTAGATGCATTCTTACTCACAATTTTCAAAATCTTAACAAAAACAAAACAGCCTGTGGTCTGCACTGAAGTTAAATATGTTACGGGTTTGAATTCTGACTCTTGTTTTTAAATTTTTAACCTCCCCCTTTCCCTTTTGAGTCATGAGATGGATTGGAATGACATTAAGTGGAATTCTGGATGGTGGGTAATGATTTTCATGGACCCATCATTTGACTCTCCGGTTGACGGAAATGATAATAACAAGCAATAATCCGAACATTCCTTTCCCACTTACTTTTTTTTACGTTTACACTACACGCACACAACTCTAACTTCAAACTCTGGATCTAGATCTAGATCTGGACTGAGAGTAAAGAGTCAGGGTGGTGGAAATTCCTGGACCCGATTTGTTTAAAATTCCAAGACCGCAAACTCCCAAGCCATGGAAAAAATGAATAATAATAGTTGAGATGTTTGAAGTTGTTGGATATGGAGAGAAAAGTCAAGGGAGGACGTGCAAGAGTGTAAGAGTGTATAGAGTCGTCCAAGGGTATTTAAAGTTATTAATGCATAAGGGAAAGAAATACTTCCCATTTTCCACTTCAACAGTTTTGTCACGTAGGCATCCGCTTAAGTTCCGCTTTTACCACTTTACATCATTCTTACCTCGTCTACTTATGACAGCCAGCCCAGGCCAGGTCTCAGAAATTATTATCTCCAGCTTTGAGCAAAAATATCCCTTCGACATGCAGGAAAACCTGTGATTGGCGACCACTTCCTTAAATTTGGTAGCTTAAGCATCAATGTTACATAACCGACCCATCCACATATTTTTAGCAAAATAGTTTTGGATAGGCGAATAACCATAGAGCCTATGGCGGGCGAAGAGCGAACAATGAATACCTGACAGGTCAAATCATGAAAGTTTTGTGAAAATATGGAGAGAGAATTCCAAAGGCATTTCATTATCTCCTCCTCACCTAAAACTTGGACTTTCTACTCCAAACTTTTAGTAGACTCACGAACGAGTCTAGTCGACTCTTTGACATTCTCTCCAGAATTTATTCACGCCCTTGAATGTTGGAAATTATTAATGTAACAAAAGTTGTGACACAAAATGCTATGTAGTAGAATGTTCAGGGTAGTTCATCAAAATTTGGAAATTGCACGAACGGTCAGGTGTTATTGGGACACCCTGTACAAATTATCTAAAAATTTTAAATGGTCGTTATCCCGTAGGTCCCTGATGGCAAGGAGTCATTGAGCCTCCAAAACTTGTCCACCTCATCATTTGGTCTCCGACCTATGGAATCCTTTGGTGGACTTCCGGCTCAATTGGTCCACTTACAAAATCCATTCTTACATCCAGCATTAGAAGGAAGATTACCATTCGGGAGTGCTGGGGCATTTCGTCCCATTTTGACCTCTACAGCTCATACTCACAGTACTCCGACGTCAACGAGCGGTGGTGGTGGTTCTAACTCCCATATGGGAGATGGAGGGAGGTCACACGGAGAAATGAAAAATCTTCCGTCTGCCTTCACTGCACCAACTCCCGCAAATCGCCGAAAATTGGACTCCATTGTTGAGAGTGTTCGAGAACAACAATCAGTGTCTGTCTACTCTTCCGCAACGGTGACGTCAGGGGGCGCCATGAATTTGGATAAAAATTCTTCAGGGTCTTCCTATGTGAATGGGCAAGGGAAGAAACAATTGTCTGCGTCTCAACGCCATCGCTCCGCTTCCCCTGTCAATCTGAACAATTCCCCGTCCAAGGATGACCGCGATAGAGAGAGGGATCGTGACCGTGACCGGGACAGAAATGATGACTGTTTTGGGGATGATCGTGATGAAAATCTTACGCCGAACTCTGACCTCACGGATCGTTCTACCCCGGAAGATGTGCATCATTCTAAACGTAAGTCCATTTTGTATTTGTTCTTCTGAAATAATTGGCAAGGGTTTTCACAGTTTAGAAAATATCACAACGATGTGTTCAGAAATTATAAAAATAGCGTGACTCCACTCTCAGCGCTGCATGGCTGTATCAAACTTAATATCAAATAAAATAAGTATATGCTGTTAGATTTCAGGCGCCAATACTGTGATGATGACTTAGAATTATGTCATTTTAATATCTGCCAACACGTAGACGTAGACCACTTGAAAAATACCCTAGAATGCCCGTACTGTATCAAAATCTACTGTTCCATAACCGGGTTTTCTTATGCAAACAGTATTCGAGAGATTCAGACTGGCTCCGATTTTTAATTCTCTTGAAATGGATCATAAACACCAAAGAAACGATAAAAACTCCACCATCCCCTTTTTTCTAAGGGTGTCATTATTATGGCTCACCGTGTAGGATGTTAAAAACCTTATCTTCTTCCATATCCTCAATTGCATTCACTGTCTGAATCTGAGTACATGCAGCTTGAGCTTGAGCTCATCTCAAAAACCACAGGCCCCATTTATATGTACGTAAAAACCCAGTCATGTCCCCTTGAGGCCTCTGACGTTGTCTGCCCCTTAACATTGAAATGGCCTTATTTAGTGCGCGCCATAATTAAACTTTATATTAGTTCTCGATTTAACCGCTATTGGGTCCTTTGTACGTACGGGGTGCAATGTAAATCGAACTTTTTCTTCTAAACAGAAAATTTCTTTTAATCGAACACATTATGAAATTTCGTGCTTCTACATTTTTCATCATTTTGAATGTTATCGATTTTTCGGGGTTATCGGGTGGTGTCCACTCTATTATTGGCATTTTACATTATTGTGCCATGACGAAGATGATGAGGACGCATCTGGAATTTCCATCTAGATGTATTTTGATTCAAATGCAGATTACAGATAGAATCGTACCAACTACATAGAAAAGGCTTTAGCTATGGATAACTCTGCAGAGTACATTCAAATAGTGATTTAGGATATCAAAGTAAGTCAAGTGGAGAGTCAAGTATTCCAAGTGTCCATGTTGGACGTGTATGTCCATGGACTCCCTCGTCCACGGAGCATACGGATGGTTGACTTTGAATCTCTGGATTGAACCCGGACACGGACCGACCGACCAAATAGTGGACCCGATTTTCTCCCCATTTGTACCCGGACTCTTAGCGTACGTGTTGACGGGTGAACGTGTTCCTATGTTGACTAACCTTTTACACGGTTTGACTCTGACTCTGACTATGCACTGCAATGCATCCTCCCATGTATTAAGAGTTAAGTGTATGTAGTAAGTAGTGGTAGTCATGGAAAGGACTTCCAGTTCTAGTCTTTGGGATAATGGAAATGAAAAGAGAAAAGTAGAGAATGTTTTCGACTGTCGGATAAAGTCAGTTGTTGATCTGACACGTAATTTCATTATCCTCCTACTTCCACTTCTACTTCTACGCTCTACGGAGTATGGACCCAAAACCCACTCCATCTCTAGCTCTAGCTCTAGCTCTTTTTTTCGGCCCTAAGAATTTTCCATGGCCCTTATATATGTACATTATGGTATGGCAGACCACTTTGACCAGCCAAGCCAGCCAGCTTGGCCGACAAAGTGAAGTCCTCGCACAGTAGTCCTGAGTCCTGAGTCCTAGCAACAATCGTGAAGAGTAGAAAGAGCGGAGGTATAACGTATAACTCTTCTCCATTCATTTCATTTCATTCATTCATTCAGACGAGACTCCAATTCAACTTAACTTCTTTCTTCTCCAACATGGGAAGAAGTGGAAACCATTTCACTCAAGAAAATCGGGGGGTCTGGAATTAAAATGAATTGACTTGCTAAAACCTGCGGACGCTCCAAGACCTTCATGGCATTCCACCGTTAAGAGTGATTAGGTCACATGTGTGTGTCTAGTCTCCTCTACCACTACTATATGGTGGGTCAGATAGACTTCTACTAGTTTTCTAGAATCCCCGACTATGTAATTCTAGCAGGATTTCGATAGGGTAGCATGTGCCACAGCCACGGCTGACTTTTTCTAGCGCAAATAGTTAATTAGAAACACAGTCTCTTAAGGAAAATATTGTGTTTTGTAATTTTTATAACACTATGAATTTTATGAGCCACCGAGCCACCCTGTGATCAGTAATCAGTGCACAGGACAGAACAGGCCGAGGGAGTAAATGTTTGATTGTGACAATGCTTTCAAGTTGTCAATCAAAGTACATGAGAGTTAACTTGAGTTGTTATGTTGTGTTATGTTGTGTTGGGAGGACAAAACAAGTCAGGCAATTCGCAAGTTCGTAAGTTAGTTCAGGGATTAGATTATTTATAAAGTGAGAGATGGTGGAAGTGGAGAGTGGATAGTGTCGATTTCATGGAGATGAAATCTGAGACCTTACAAACAAACTCTTCTCTCTCACTTGTCACACAGAATTATGATTTTCTGCTGTCTGAGTTGGGTTTGGAGTGGAGAGTCTTTGGATTACTTCCGGTAGGATTATCCTCTCGTATTATCATCATGATAGTGACACACAGATCAAGTGAAGTCCCTGAACTGAACTTCTGTAGAACACAAGGGACCAAGTGCCATGTCGATAAACCCGTTGATGATGAGAACACAAGGGATACTATTTCAATGTTATTCCTTGAATGTTATTCCTTGCACCAGGTTCAGGTTTTAGGAGTTCTTCCGATAGGTTTTATATTAAAATCCAGGATATTCAAAACTTGGGGTCAGAAAACCATCCCTTGTCAATCCTCATTATTTGATCTGTTATGTTGTGATTCAGAAACAATGTCCAAACTCAAGAGTTTAATAAAAAAAAACGTATAAACCTTGCATTGCTATGAAACTCAAATTTATGACATGGGTATTATGGCATGCATAGCTTTCTCTGGAGAAAGTAGGGAAGAACTGAAAATATGACCTTATTGGGTTTGGGCTACGACATCGCTCTTCCCTAAAAATCTATAAAGAATAAAAATTACATGCAAACCCAGTTATTTTTTTAAAATGACACCAAATCATATTCTCTTTGATAAAAATTATCTCACTACATATATCTGAATCCAAAACTCACGCATTCGTGTAATTCGAGCGCGTAGCTCAGTCTATCCGAATCTGGGAAGTTTTTTGGTTGTAAATCCAAGTGTATTTTGTGTCAGAGTGGTAAGCAAATCAAAACGGATGGGATTTGGATTCGAAAGCTGGAATTAATACAGACTTAGGTCTTGGCCTTTGACTTCTATATGTTTGTACGGTAAAAAAAATATTTCTAGTTGAGTTGGTATCCTTCAGGGACGAGTAAGTTTCTGGCACTCATCCACATGGGTTTGAACCCGGGATTTTTTTTTTCTCAGTGACTGCCGACTGTGTGGCTCTCTGACCGTGGCCGGTTAGTTTTTGTCGTCGGAGGTCCACGCGAGTGAGTGAGTCATCATTCCCCATGTTGATTGTTGGTTTAGTGCTGAGGACAAGAAATGAAGGAAGAAGAATGACACCCTGGGTTAGTCCTATACCGCACTAGACAGGGTACACATGTAACAATTCCACTTAGACCTATATAACACATGAATTTAGTACCGGACAGAGTTTGGGACATCTTTACCAAGGACACTCATGCTACGGTCAATTCTGGAAAAACTAAAATTGGTCAAAATACGCTCAAACACGCTCAAAAGAGAGAATACGATTTCTCTGAAAAATTTGCTCAACCTAAACGTACTTTTTCCGGATTGCTTGCGTACAATGTAATCAATTATTTATTGTTTGATTAGATAATACGAGACAAATTGTGAACGGATAGTTATCATTTGCTTGCGAATTAATTCTAGCAACAATACTAATACATTCGGGTAGTAGAATTCGGAGAAATGAATGACCCATTTCGAGGTACACCTTTATCTCCTGAAGTATTAGGCGAAAATAATTTTTCTCGTGCATGTTCACAACTTTTTGCTTTTTCTGCCGTAGGAAGCATTTCTTGAGAAACAAGTATTAATTCTGCCGGCCATGATATTCTTGGAATAGTAAAACCGTTACAGAAAATCTTCTTGGAAAAAATAAAATCACCGTACAAAAATTGTTTGATTTTCCTGACTTGCTGACATCGGTCGGTTGGAGCTGAGCAGTAGCAGTGTGTCTCATGCAAATGCAAATGTACATTATTTATTTTGTTAGAATTTTGATGTATTTTGAGAGTTGACTTGAGCATAAATAGCGGTGGGTCTGAGGACAAGGGAGAAAAGACATAAAAGAGGTTGGAGGTAGGGCATGTCATGAGAGTTTGGGTTTTTGGTAGGGCCATTCCATTGGACTGCTAGGATAGGATGGCATGTGATGATAAATTCCAGTGGCTGCAATAATCTCAGAATGGTACACGAAATAAAAGGGGCTTTTGACCACAGTTATCACGGTCATATATTTATGAGAAGCACCATCGTTCCCAACCTCTGAAATGATCATTCCTGTAATATTGTATAAATTTATGTGGTGCAAATATTGAACCCGTCGTCGTCGTTCTCGTCGTCGTCTTCTCTTGGCTGGCTTGGCTGTTGGCTCTATCGCATCGCTGGGAAGACGAAGAAGAAGTTGACTTCTCGGGAAGAAGTGCCAGTGTTAAGTCTAAAGACCGTTTTATGTCACCCACTCTTATTAAAATCCTGGACTGATGAATGATAGTGTATACTTACCTAAAATTCCTCTCCATAGGTATGTAATGTACGTTGAGTCTAGTCTACGTACTCCCAAGCAATTTGAACGTCCTTAACTCCTGGACTTCTCAACTCTCCCGGGTATTTACTCACGACCCACAATGTAAACCTTTCACCGTATATTACACATTTTCCACTTTAGCTTTTCACCCGGCCATTGCACAGCATACCGCCAGGGCCATGCCATCCCATGTAACTACACAGACTACAGTCTTAGGTGTTTTCTCCGGTTTATCCAGTTTATCCTCACAGCCAGCCCTCCTTCTTATGATTGTCTCTTGATGAGGAGAATCATTGCGGGAACTCCTTAGCCTCTCTATTCCTTAGCTTAGCTTAACAAACATATTCTATTGACTACGGCCGGGGTCCCTCATAACACGATATGTAGCATTTTATCACGTCTTCTTTCTTATTGCGTTCCCTTGTTTTCGTATTTCTTTCAACATTTTAAGCTCCCAATTCTGAAATACTGTTTTTTTTTTACGAATCATTTCGTATTAAAATTGGAAGAGAGTTTGTTCAAATACAACGATACATATTCAAGGAGCCAATAATTGTCTGACTTCATGTGTAAAATTCCAACTTATGCTTGTCAACCCATTAAAAAAGCGATACGTGTTTTGTAACGCTATACCGGCTGTGAAAAGTAATTAGAAAAAAAATTGAAGCAATTTTTGAAATTCATTAAATCTGACATTTGAAAATTTTTTATAAATTTACTTTTGTTTTGACAATTACATTTTCATTTACATGAAATTTTGTTCCACAGTATTTATGTGGTAGCTTAGCTAAGCTACACATGTCGGAATTGGACATTGTTTCCTCATTTGTTGGACAATATGCTGTTAAATGTATTCCTACAGTGCATGCATGTTGGCTTGTGAGGTTATGGATTGAGTGAAAGCAAAGCATTATCATCATATTCTGTTAGCTCCGAATCTTATGCCTTACATACTCACACGTTACGCGGCACAGCGTATGAGAAAGTGAGTCAGCTAATCAGGATTCATTCCACGCACGGACGACAAGCACTTGAGTGAAAAGAAAACATAATACACAATCAGGTTTTCTGGGTTGCTAAATAATTCCATGTTAAATTATATTTGTAAAATTTCAGTAAAATCGTACAGAACAGCAATATTCTTGTCCAAATTTTTTTTAGAACAAAATTGAAACAAAATTCTGAATAAAAAAATCTCTTCAAACATTTTTAATTGTATGAAAAATTGAATTACTCTCACTCACAGATTAGTGTTCAAGCACTGCAGTGCACTGCACTGGTTAATTACAAAATACTTACTGTGTGTACTGTATGCATGCAGTACATTTGAATGTCTCTCACCCTCGTCTAGGCTGTGCGGCTGCGAACGAAGAATTTAAATTCATTGCATGGTTTTGGCTCTTGATTAATTATTCTGTTGGTCAATGAAATGATTCGTTGGGGAACCGAGGTGCGGACAATTAGGAATTAATTCATCACACATTACATACACACACACATTGCACCAGAGAATAATCCTCTTGTCATGTCATTCAGGATGAATGAGCATTTGCTAACTTGTATGCATACAATATTATTACATTTTAGACTGGACCGGACATATCAAACAAGATGGTGGCGCAGGCATGATGCCGCCAGAATTAGATCGTTATCCCCAAATGACTTTATTCTACTTGGAATAGGAATAGACATGGCGTGTCCTGGAAAACTTTTCACACTTCATGCCTCGATCTCTATGTTTTTTTAAAAATATTTTGCCACCCTTGCAAAAATGCCCACAAGTTGTGGTGTTCGTGAACGAAGGTTGAATATTTTTTTATATGTTCACTAATCGTAATCGTAATGACACAAAAGTACTTACCGAGCCAAAGATAGCGCATTCAATTGAGTTTCTTTACAAATACTCAGTTTGATTGAATTGAAATGAAATGAAAGGAATAGAAATTGAGCCAATGATCTTACAAGTGTTTTCTCATAGATGAATAGAGATGTACATGAAATGTAAGTAGGGTGCCTTTACAATGATACAACTACAGTACATACATTCAATTAGCTCTAACACCTTTTCTGAATCAGAATTGAATTGAATTGCATTGCATTGAATGAATTTTTCTAATCATCCATCCTTTGCTCAATAGATAATCGAAATCCGCTTAATAAAAACATGGAATACTAATAACTCTATACCTGTGCCCATTCACCAATGTTTAGTTCAAATCAAAATATTTTTCTGAGTGATAATGCAATTTAGTAACTCGTATCGTGCGAGTAGATACTGCAACACAGGGACAAGGCGATTCATAAGCATGTATGCCATTAGGCAGTATGGCCTAGCCGACGTAAACGTAGAACGTAAGACGTAAACGTAAGTTTAACGTCAGGCTCCTCCTCTTTTGCGTAAAAATGATGCGTAGCGTAGACATATCGACGTAAGATTCTTAGTGCTAGGTAAATCTCTTACGTCAGCGTAAAGCCTTAACTTAAAACATTTTCATAGTACGCATGTGACTTTTTGAGTCGGAATTTTGAATTCCACTTTTTTGATTGGAGTTTAAGTTGACAATGTTGACTCTAGTTCGGTTTCAGTTTTCAATTAACAGATCAGTGGTGTAAAGTTACTAAATGAAGCCAATTAAATTCGGTGTCTGACCTCTAAATTTAGAGAAAATTTCATCCAGGTATTCGGGCACGGCTCAAACGGTAAGTCATCATTCCGTGTGACATAAATTCTTATACCGATTTCGGATTTCATTCATTTTCATTTCAGATGAAACTATTGTAATTAATACAATAATTAATATTAATATGTAATTAATACAACAATAATTTTAATAATTTTTAAAAATTCTTGTCACGCATTTCTTGTAAAGAAAATAGAAAAACGCTACATTTTGAAAATTTTTATAAGAATTTCATCAGATTTGCCTGTTTACAAAGTTGAGACTTAAGATTTTAGGTTTCACCTAAAACTAGTATTTGGCCATACTGTGGCTACTTAAACGTATGACTTTAAATTTTTTGACGTAAGTCTTACGTCTTACGTCTTACGTTCTACGTTTACGTCGGGTAGGCCATACTGCCTATTATAATACAATACCCTGTGCTGTTAGTAAAAATGATATGAAATACCTTTTCTCTCTGACTGTGTCTGAAAATTTTTGTGCAGAATTGGAAAGCATAGAAGAAACTCGTAGGCTCATACATTAATATGTATGTACTGTCGTAATTCGAGATCTCGAAGCTTCAAGTAATTATGTACTATTTTTGGCACTCTAATTTCCATCCTTTTACAGTACTTTGTAAGAATCATTAGTCTAAAATAAGAAGCAATTGTTGTGAAACACTTCTGTGAAATCACCCTAATTGTGACATTTTAATAAAAGTCTCCGCCTACAAAATGTGCAGAAATAGTCCAGGGTTCCACAAAACTCTAGATTTAATATTTTGCTGGTAGTCACAAAAAAAATTCTTAGACTCATACTTGTATTGGAACGTGTACAAAAATTCGGAAAAGGTGGGACCCTGCCCTGGGTGCATGGAATTTCTAATTTGCAAACTGAAAGAAAGTTCTTGAAGTAATACCCACGCAATCTCCAAGGCAATAATTGAGCCCACTGACTGAGTTTCAAAGAACACAGTAGTTCGAACGCATCATTCAAATTAATTCTAAGAAAATAATCAGTTAAAAATAAACATAAAACACTGGTATGTTGCAATACATCCAATTAGCATTTATTCTGGCTACAATAACCCCCACGCTTGGCTAGGGCTATACTTTTAGCTGTGTTAATCTTAGAGCGGCGTCTGCAGAAAGATTGAAATATCTCCCCCAGTTTTTCCACTCTGTTGGAGTCGGACGGAATTCCCACATGACTTTGACCAGAAGGAACAATTATTCCCCTTGTATGATTTTTTTTACCCAGTGGATATTTTTTATCATCAAACAAAAAAGTGGAAATTGTAGTTTAAAAGAAAGGCGGGTTGGTGGGTAGAAATAGAAAGTGCATGGGCTCTTTCAATAGGGAAAGCATCTCGTCCTCTGAGAATACCCATGGATGGATTTGTGTGGAGTTTGTTCTTCTCTTTTTTTGGAACGGTTAGTTTTGTTTGGCGCTTGGAAAGTGAAATACCCGGGAGTTTTTGGAATCATTAAGGGATAGAGAGAGTAGTGAAAAAGCTGAACTCTCATTTGCACCATATGCCACACCACAGACCACAATCACGCGTCATTTCCTCAAACTCTTCGCCACACAATATCCCATGGATCAGAATCAGAACAGAACAGAACTAGTCAAGTGCCCGTGCCAGTGCCCGGGTGTTCCAGGAGTCCAGACTACCCGGTGAGTGGATGAGGGTTGAAGGACTGGAACTCGGACTCACAAGGAATCCTGTTCACATGAAAATTTCCCTACGAAAAGTTATGGACATTTTGAGATATTGGCATAGGGATATGGCTTACTTTACAAAACTTTAAGCCGGGACAATTTAAGCGGCTTCAAAATATTTTACTAATTGAAATGATATCCTTCCGCCATTGGCCATATGGTTTGCCACTGGAACAATGTCCCTTGTGAAAGAAAGGGAAAGTGTAGAGTGAAGGAGTGAAATCACAACTCGATCATTAGCCAGATTGACATATCCTTCAGCTCTAATAATTTTCCTTCTGTTTCTCCGTCTGTGTGTAGAACACAACTTTTGATCATCATTGAAAACTTCATTTGATAAAATGAGAGTTTAGATACTCTTTCTGCACTAATCATCCAAAATGTCTCTTCTTACTTCTTCTTCATCCTTTTCCCCCAAAATTCTAACTCTCTAAAACCATAAATTCTAAACCAACCTAAAAACTTTTGACTCTCTCACTCTCACTCTATCTATCCAGACTCGACTCCAGAGTAAGCGGAAACGTAACTCATCTAATCAAACAAAAGATAACTAATAGTAATGGCCGTACTCTCATAACGGATTGGCCGATGGTGTTAAAATTAGACTACAGTGGACTCTCTACATATCAACCTTCTCTGTATCGAATATCTCCATATATCGATCAGAATGCCAGATCCGAACGAATGTCCAATGCTTACGCATTACATGAGCTCTCTATGAATCTTTTTCTATACTGACCTGTTTTATTTACCCCGCCGTGAGATTTCTCTCCATATAGTGAACTTCAAGTGCCCAAATTGCACTACGTTTTTGGGTTTAGTTTGTATTGTATTTCCACTTCCATGAACTTGCTAACGAATTTTCATCCGCTTTTTTAATTCTTAATTGAATTTAACTTGCCAACAGGTCAATTAAACCAGCTAACTTGACCATAAAACAGAGGAGTCATTAAAAAAACGAGTCCGGATTTAAACAGTATGAGTCTCTAAACATCTCTAAATCGAATTGTCAGTGGAATTCTAAAAACAAAATTCTAACCAGTTTAAAACTTTACAGTCGAGAGTCGAATGCAAAGCGAGAACGCTTTCAATTCGACGATATCGACCAATCGACGGTGCCTTGCTGGAGTGAACCAAAATATATATTACTGTTCCTTTGAATGGTTCTCTTCTTATTGACCATGATGAACAATGATCTTGTGCACAAGAGGACTGTTATTAAAACTGAATTTCATATTGTGCGTAAACCTCATTAAAAATATTTCTAGTTTTCTTATTATTTCCTCACTTCCTACGTGCAAAAAAAATAACTCTCTTTAATTAACTCTTCCTCCTTTGTTATATTTTTACGATATATAGAAAGTTTCTCTCTATTAAACTTTCTCCATATCGTACACATTTTAGTGCATTTTGCGAGTTCAATATGTAGAGAGTCCGCAAATTCAAATGAAATGAATACACACAACAACACAAAAACGGTTGGAGAACGAAATACCAAATTTTTATTGAGCCAATTTAATCGCATTAGTTCAGACGGGACAAGTTTTTTTTTAAAACAAATAAAAGTTGATCAAAACACTGAGCAGAATACACAATGGAAAGATGTGTTTTCGGACTCCAGCATTTGGTTTGACAGTTGTGGTTGTAGTCCGATGTTTTTTATGACGCCTGGTTGTCTGTTTTTTTGGTCTAACCGTGGTTGTGGTAGTCACTGTCGTTTTCGGGAATATAAATTTCGGAATGTGGAGATGGTCAGTTTCTTTGTGGGTACCATCTTTATAGTCTGAACTGTTGTAACCGAACAGTTTCAAGTAGTCGCCAATTAGCTTGTCTTCGTCCCGATCTTCGTGGGCCACGACTATGCCCCTCGCGAAGATCGTGGTGCTCGCATTAACCAAATTATCGAGTGGCAGAAAAACGTCCTCGGGCCGTTCTGTCTTCGGACCCATCGTCGTTGTGGTTGGGGTTGGGGTGGTCGTGTTTGGGGTGCGTGTTGTCACCTTGGTTTGGACCGGCTTGGTTGTTGACGCAGACTTCGCAGGTGCGGTTGTTTTTGGCTGCGTCTTGTTAGTTGATGAATTTGACGGAGCACATTGACACCCCATAACCTATTGAAAAAAATTATAAAAATTAATTAAATTCATATTCAAAATCATCTGTTACCTGTAAACTTACCATGTTCATGGCTATGAACCAAACCGCCAGGTTGAAAATTGACATCTTGAAAGTTTGAGTGACTGAATAAGATTGAGAGGGCTACATACGGTTAAGCGCTTTTATACCCTCCTGGTCGGTAAAACTTAAAAAAACAGAAGTCAAAAATAATTGAGCCCTAAAAAATAATATTTTTATTGATTGTGATTAATGTGATTTTAAAATTCCTTGCCAAGAACAATGAACAATCGCACAAATTAAAATCGAATATTTTTAATGGCATTTTAGCGCGTTCGTCTTGAGGAGTCCAGACGTTGATCCAGTGCAGGAACAATAGGTTGTAATAATAAGAAAAATAAAACACCTCTCACTTTCAAAAAATAGGACTGCTGACGCAATTATCCTCAACTGTGACGCATATGAATTCCTCGCGTGCGATTTCTAAATTGACCCAAGGTCATTCAGAATTGATTGAAAATTTCATCCGAATTTGCGAATATGAGTTCGTATTCGCCAAGCTTCTCCGAATAATGAAGGTATTCTGCTAAAACTTCAGGAATGTGCCAGTTTGAGTACAGTATAGACACAAATTCTCATACTCGTCCCTGATCTGTACATGAAAAATGGTTTCCTTGTAGGAAATGATTTAAATAATCGCATTCATGATCGTCCCAGTTTTACATAAACTTTTTGTTAATTAGATTGCAAATTTTAATTAAACCCTTTAAATTCGTTTAATTTTTAAAACACACAAACACAAACACTTACCAAAATAGTTTTACAAGTTTAACCTTACGTTAATCGACTCTAAAGAGCCGAGTTTTTCATAGTTTCTCCATCTTTTGTTTTTGCAAAGTTATCTATAGACATTGTACGTACGTTGTGATTTGTGAAACAAAAGGACAAACATATTATTATTCCACTAGAATTAAATCATGTCATCGTGTGCTAAGAAAACACAAACACAAATTTTCAAACTTTCCCGCTTTACAAATGTGCAAAATACATAAGTTCATAGTTTCAAAGTTATCGGAAGTTTATAGTAAAAGAAAGTAAAGTACATAAGACTTGAAGTAATTCTTGGTAGAATTTAACCTGCGGAAACACCTCAGGACAAACACGACATTTGGACTTAAATATGTTGGGAGTCCAAATAACGGCTCTCAACTCTGTATAGTATAAATAGAACATACGTTTACTTCCGTAAATATACTTCCAAGTAAGTCAAAAACATTCTTTAGAGGTTGTGGACAAAACGATTCCGCTTCAGTCAGGAAGAGACCTCTTCACTTAAATTTTCCGTACAGGGTGGTTCATAGTTATAAGGAAGATGTACAATTTTTGACATACGACCGAGGGGCATTTGTTTCATTAGTCTGAAAAAAAAACCCTGAGCGTGTTTCATGATTTACCTTGTAAACTTTCCCCCAGTGTGGAATTTTCTTTCAACATAACCATCGGACCATGACTTGGTTAGTTTCTAAGAAAGCAAAGGAATGTCTTGTGGGGAAATCTTTGTTTTCTATTTCCAAGACACACTGTTACATGCACTGGGGAAAATGGCTGGGGAGAATGACGAGGATACCTTGTGGACTAATGTGGAGCTGAAGAGAGTGAAAGTGGTGGTGGCGGTATGGGAAGAATTGTGTGAGTAAATCAAAGTTTGTTTCACTCATTAATCATGAGGAGTGAGTGAGTGGGGGGGGATGAGGTAGTGAGGGGTAGTTAGTGTTAGTGTTAGTAGAGTGGAGTGAGTCTTCTGAACCACCTAGCCGTAGCCATGAAGTGTTAACGAAGTTGAAAATGACTCAAAAAAGTTAGTTTTTTTCCTGGAGAACTTACACTTACGAGTTGACTTGACTTTCTCCTGGAGTAAGTAAGTATTTACCGTCCACCCGTCCTTCAACTTCTAAGACTGACTCTCCCTGTCATGTTTTTTCTTTCTCCAGCTGCTGCTACTCCTCTCGGGGACATGGACAAGAACATGAACGTCCATTCTACCTATCCTATCTTTCACTCCCGGAAACAAATCTGTGAAGGAAACTTGGGCTCAGTTTCCGCTCTCTTGACGACTCACAACACCTTCCCTTGTTATCTTTACCGGTTCTGGACAGTCTCGGTTCTAGGAATTTTGTAAAAACCAATTGGGCCACTTGAAAAATTTACACATACGTAGTAGTCAAAAAATTTCACAGATCCGTGGGTGGAAAACCAGACCAGATTGTGTGAAAAAGTTGATGTGGCTTTAGCCCGAATTCTCTTTTTAAGAAAAATCAAAATTCCTAATATGAATAAAGGATTTTTAGGAGCACGCGTCTATGTTATGATCGTCGAAGTAGCTCGTCCAATTTTTGGCACAATCCAAACTGTAATACAAGAACCGCTACTGCCGTGCCGCGTAAGCAACATTTATTTGTCATGTCATCTGTCTGTCTGTCTGTGGACTGAATTCATTGGAAGAGACAGGACAGAAGTTGTCTTGACTAAAATTGTAATTCTAGCGAGGATGGAATGTAATATGCAAATGTGACTTGACGACTCCTTCCTTTTTCAGTTGACAAATTACTCCCTAGTTTTTAAGAGCAATTAGGAGAGAAACAGTCAGACAGACAGACTCGGATTAGTGCTACCGTACTTACGTACGCTGTACGGCTCAGGGAATCCCTGACGACTTGAGTGAGGGGAAACGTAAACGTAAATGTAAACGTAGAACTAAGGACCGGGATAATTGAAAGCCGAGAGAAAATTAGCATAATTCGATGATCAGCTGTTACGTTACTGTAGTAAGTCCCAGGACTAGGACTTGAGAGACTCATTTTTCAGTTCAGTTCAGCCGCATGGGCTTTTCGTCACTTAACCTAAACTTATCATCACTTATTTGTCTGAGGGTTTCAAACGATGACATAACATAACAAATCCTAGCGATTTAGCACCCAGAGCATCGCAGCGGTGTGTACAATGTACATGTACAATGTTCATGTATACAATAGGGTGTCCCTTTTTTCAATTCCCTCTGTATGACTCGGCAATCTATGTACAATTTTATATTGTCGTATTATGGAATGGAATGGAACGGGTCGGACGGACGGACTATGGTTTTGAAATCTAAACGCAAAAACAAACAAAGAGCTGTTACATGGTTTCATGGCTCCATTACATTATACATATGACGACATGACGACAACCCATTCAAAAAGGGAAATACACGACATATTATTTCGAACCTTCAGTCTATGTGTTACAGCTAAACCACGAAATTCGCTCAAACTGACCCATTCGTACTACACAAGAATCATTCTAAAAAATTAAAACATTTTTCATTGAAATTTTTTGATATTTTGCTTTATAACAATTTTTTTTTTAAAAAATTCTAAAAATAGTATATAAATTTTTAAGGCAATTTTTTTGTGGCTGCAAAGGATTTAGCGGTGACATATACGTAGAGTAATATTCCAGCATTAGTCTGTGGCTTTGACTGGAGAATTGAAATGAGTAGTTGTAGTAGTGGATGTAGTGGTAATATTATTGCCCATGTTGTATGTACTAAGATAAACCGAAAGCTAACCGTGTCAACCACAACACCAGATGCTGCTCCTCTGATTTTGATTCTCACTCACTCTGAATTTGATAGAAGTCAGGATGCTGATACGAGGATTATGGATGGATAGGGGAGAAAATCGTTTGGTGGGATTACGATTACGATTACCTATACAGTTAGGTACAGCAGTATAATGCGACTTTTTGGATTTCATGACTCTTGGGATTTTTCGCTCAAATTTTGCACAGAGAAAGTTATTGATTCATTTGAATATTGTTTATGAGATTTTTTTTATTGCTTTAAGTACATTCGTGTACGTACGCCAAAATTTTTTTGGACTGCGAAGCAGGAAACCTTGGGGTCAACGGAATATGAAAAATAATTCATAAATTATTATTTGTGTTTAATATTGTTGAATAGAGAAAACGATTTGATGACCTGAGGTTGAACAACACACATTTGGAGGGGTGGAATTTTTTGTAATATTGTTTAGTATTTTGAACAAGGTATTTGGGTCGGTCCGGTCGGTAGGTCTGACGTTCCATGCAGAGCCGGGAGTTTTTGGGATGAGGTCGCGAGCGCAGTCCTAAGTAGATTGTCAATTGTTGGTTGGTTCGTTTCGGTTAGAGAGTTGAGTCCATTGTTTGATGAGTGATATGGGTAGAAGAAGATGACTCCAAGTCTGTCTACTACATCAACGACAGATTCAAAATAATTTATGTCCTCTCCGTGTCCAATTCCCCCTTATACTCACTCACTATTTAGCAAAGCTAGGACTCACTGCCATCACTGCAATGCCATATTCCAGACTGTCACTGCCCACTGCCCTTCAGAAATACTAAACGTCACTGCACATATTTTACTATGTAAAATAATTCTTACATAGAATTTGCTATTTTAATATCATGTACTAAATTATTTTACTCATTTCTCAATTTTTTATTAATAAAAATACTCCAATTATATGAAATGGTCAAAAACCATGGTATTTAAAGGGTGACAAAAAAATAGACATTGAAATTGAATCCCTCAAGCTTAAATTGACAGATTCTGACTTGACTCTGACATCGGCGTCCGCACATATTTCAGTCAAGTCCAATTATCAAGTTGTCACTTATTTAGTAATTCCCAGTCCCATGCATCCTAATTTTTTTCGTAATGCTCAGAAGACTCACGTTAAACTTCCCATAATATTTGAGTGGGAATTTGATTCAATCTACAATAAGAGTCAACGGCGGCGGCGGTGTCATGTCATGTCATGTCGGGTGTCACGTCGGGGTCTTTTACTTTTGATTTTCCTTCAAGTGCATATTATCCAATTAAGGACCCCGCGCGCGAGTAGGACGTGTTTGTGTTTGGGACATGACACTCGCTGGGATAGCTCTAGCTAGCTGCCCTTAGATGAGAATATCATGTAAAACATATTCGTAATAAAAAAAGACGTAAAGTGTGAAGTTGTGATGAAAAAGATTGTGAGTTGTGAGATTGGTTGAGTTGATGAGATAGTTGGCTCCGTGGCGTTGTATTTTTCTGCCATGACACTACTACTACTGAAGGGGGAGAAAAGAAAGAAAGAAAGAAGAGGGGGTTGTAACGTAAGTCGTGGAGTAGTAAGTAGTAGTAAAGTGTAGCGATAACGGAAGAGACAGATGATTGAGACGGAAACATCTGGTTGTGGTCCGGAATTGAATGAGACGACATGCTCTCAGAATCGAGAATTGAGAATCCAGAATGAGATGTCAGAGTCAGGCGACATGAAGGACATGAAGGACGTACATCGTACATGGTAAACGACACGACACGACACACCAAAGAGTCAAAGTCAAGTGTGTGTTAGAGTCAAATCAAAACACTGACTGAGTAAGTGGCGGCTCATCAATCCAATCCATAGCCATGCTATGGATGGACCACGTGACACATGTATTATAATGTCCTGTCTTCAACACGATGCGAGGAGTCCTTAGTAAAATACGTAACATTTAAATGTTTAGCGCTCACAACATAGCATTTTAGTACATGGGGTAGGTCTAATATGACTTTCTGCACTGATGTACCACTGTGCAACGTAAAAGTAACCCATGGAGCTCATTGTCAACAAATCATGGCCGTTCTGAAATATACAGGGTGGCAAATGTTAATTAATGTGTGTATTAATTAATAGCATAGCGGAATATGGTACATTTTCCGGTTCCGATTAAAGGGAATAGATTAGAGCAGAATGTAGAGGGTGGAAGTAGAAGTTTTCAATTCATGCGGGTAAAAAAGTTTAGCAAATAATTTCGGAAGGATAAGGAGGACAAACCACTAGCACACTTGTACAGTGAGTGTGAGATGGAAGTTGGTGACAAAATGACAAGGAATTATTTCCTTGTAATGACACAATCTCTTTTTCTCTTTTTTGTGAGTCCTCATCACTTCACTCTTATCCAACATCCGTCTTTTTGTCTTCTTTGGGACTAGGGCTCACATTCACAACAGAGCTTTATGGGCCAGAATCAGAATCCTCGTCAACTCCAATGTACGCAAACTTCTTATAAAATATTGTACTTGGAAGGATAGAAAGGATTGCAGCAATTCACCCTACTTTCTCTTTCCCTCGTTAGAGTTATTCCAAATAAATCACACACTACATTTTACATTTTACACATGCTCACGTAGTGTCTTAAATTTTAACCATGCAGTACTTAAGCTGGGACGTCTTATTTTTTTAATTAGTTGTTATAATCAGTAGTTGCAAAAAAATGATTAAGCCATGCATGCATGCAGATTTAATCACCTTAGACCCTAACACACGCCAGCATGCAAAAAAAAACTTGATTGTCACGTTAAAAGTGACATTTTCCGAGTATGCATTTTTTTGAGAGAGAAGAATAAAAAAAATTGTCGGGTAGTTGTTGTTGTTAGAGCTCGTAGCGGTTCGGTTCAAACCGTAAACCGAACCGCGGTTTCGGTTCGGTTTACGGTTCGGTTTGGCACAA
>JAQIXO010000075.1:0-48714 GCA_034700305.1 Protaphorura armata
GCAAGGGTTCTATATAGCCAAGGCATAGCCGAGAGTATATCCTTTTAACATTGTACCATTGCAGGTTTCGAGCAGTGGTTACAAGTTATAATAATACAACATAACAGACAAATATCAAAACTCTTTCTGTGCCTGTCTCTATCATTATACTTGTCACGATTCCAATTGGATATGGATGTCCTCGTACTCTGTCTCCGTAAATTCAACCACGCTACGTTGTTGTAGTCCTTCATCTCATAAAACATATGACCTTCAACTCCACAATGATTTCACAAATGTTAGCTTAGAGTTAATTTTGTCAATATTTAGCTTTACATTAGATTAATTACACAATTCATATTGTACACACATCAGTCAGTCATTCGTGTACATTCGTACCGGCGGTAGCCTTTTATTATTTCTATTCAATGTCAAATCGAAACATTTTCTAGTCTTTCCTGCTACTAGGGGTACCTCCGCTAGGCCAAATAGATGCCCAACCATTATCAACGAAAATCATTACTATGTACTATGCCCTATATCTTTTTACTGCACTACGTCGATTGTTTACCCCAAAGCTCAACAAGCATTCTGATTTTTCAGCTTGAATGGATAAATGGTTTAGCTCATCACAAACGCAAACCCGAGACGCCTGCAGAATTGCCATTTGATTAAGACTTGATCGGAGATCAATTGATTACAGTCGTATCTTCGATACATGATCTGGTCTTCTTCGTCTACTTCAGGTGGTAATGGGGGCAAGTTATGCTCAACTACTAATCATGGATAATAATTGAAAACTTTGTAGGGCAAGAATTGAAGGAAGAGATTTGAATGAATAGTCTGAATTTTGTAAACTTTGGGAAATGTATCTGACAAAACATTGAATCTCCTTCTGTTAAGTTATGATGCCGATGTAGCGAAATTTCATTCACCGGCGGCTCAATTTTCATAATCGTTATCTGCACCAGGCCATCTGAGACAAATGACACGAGTACCAATTAACAGTTTCATGCTTAGTCTGATCTTCAGTAGTCACAGAATCTTGGAAATGGTGAGCAGAGTAATGAGCGTACAAAAGTGACTAGACGTCTCATGCTCTAATTTGTGAAAGTCCCAACTTTTTTTGGCATAACAAACTACAATAATAAAAAATGAATTACGTACGCCAGCCGCCAGGATCTAAATCTTTAATGCTAATCGGCCAACGTACCCAAGTTTCACTTGTTTAGACACAAAACAAGCGGAACAAGATTAAAATTATTTTTCACGTCCACCGTCACGTGAAACTAAACTTAATCATTTGAAATGTTTTATCTTGTATATAGATATGCTACGGGGCAGATCTAGCCATTCAAATCCCTGTGACGGATTTTCAAGATCCGAATGGAATGTACAGACTGGACTACAATCCACCCATTGGTTATCCAGAGCCAAATACTACTTTTCGGGCAGCTGAAATTTCTAATGCCATTAATTTCTCTCGAGGTTTACCTGGGACGAAATATCATTTTCGTGTCCATTATACTAATGATACGATCCACGATTGGCTGACATGGACCGCATCAATTACAACCAGTGAGCCTTGTGTAAAATTACATTATCAGGTGCCATTAAAATTCTAATTAAATTATTTCCTGGAAACTTTAGCCCCGGATCCACCATCAAATCTTTCCATTAATGTTCGTAATGGAAAGACTGTTCAACTAACTTGGGATCCACCAGAGATGGGGGGTTTTACAAAATTTAAACTTAGACTGATTCCATTGGGTGCTTCAGGCCAGACCAGAAATTTCGTTGAAGACAAACCTCCATTTATACTTAGGGATTTAGTTTCGGGAGCTTCCTATGAAGTCCAACTGTACACAATGTATGAGAACAAAGAGTCTGTGGCTTACATCTCGAGGAATTTTACCACAAGTAAATAAAGAGTATATTTGAATAACAAAATGTAAGGGTTGTGGATTTAAAATTAATTACCAATGTTTATTCAGAGCCAAATACACCGGGGCGGTTTATAGTGTGGTACAGGAATGAGACGACGCTGCTTGTATTATGGCAGCCACCGTATCCGGCAGGGATTTTTACTCATTACAAAGTAAGTTTTCAGGCAGTTCTTTTGTTGTTCCTTTTTCTGTTTGGAAGCGCCACTAACTGTTTGTTTTTATCACCCGGATAGGTTCAAATCGAACCTCAAGATGCAATTGAAAGTGTGATCGACGTGGCCAAAGAGGGTGAACCTCCAGGACCTGCTCAGGCAGCTTTCAATAATTTGATTCCTGGGCGTGCTTATAACATTTCGGTGGAAACTGTAAGCGAGGATCAAATTTCAACTCCGACAACTGCTCAGTATCGAACTGTTCCTTTGCGACCTGGGAATATTACGTTTGATGCGGATTCCTTAACACCTTACAGTTTTAAAGTCCTCTGGCACCCTCCTGTCGGGATTAGGTAAGCATGGCCTCTTGAATATTGAGATGGGTTAAGAAATGAATACTTTAGTTCTAACTAATTCAATATTATTTTTAGTGAGTTTGACCGCTACCAAGTACAAAATCAGCAAGTAAAACACACACCAATCACATTGGCCAGAGACGCACCAACTACAGCCTTATTTGACCAAAAATTGGAGCCTGGCCAAACATACACGATCATAGTCAAAACGTTTTCTGGAAAGGTTGCTTCATGGCCTTCCAGTTCGAATGTAACCACAAGACCTTTACCAGTTGAAAATGTTATGAGTAATTCTGTGGAGGATTCTGGAGATTTACACATCACTTGGATACCAAATCCTGAGTCAAAGCAAGATCATTATAAGGTAAACTATCGGCTTGATATAACCAAAACGGCAGTTGTGGCCATTTACCAATCAGAGGATTATTTTGTCGTAGATTACAAGTCAAGAGGCAGAAACATTTGCTGGAGACATTAACCAAATATTGGTTGACGAACCCTCATTCCTCATGTCAACCTTGCTACCTGGTGCTGGTCGTAATTACTCAATTGCAATTCAAGCAGTGTCAAATGGGGTTGAGTCTGAAGATGTCACGATATTTCAAGTCACAAGTATGTTCTTGTCTAGTTTAAAGACTTACCTTCCTTGTGCTTAATAAACATTCCAGGGATTGTAATAAAATACGCATTTTATTAAAAAATTAAGGACCTTCCTCGCCGATCGTACTAGACTTACGTGCTATAGACCAAGGATTGTTCATTTCATGGAAATCTGATGTGACTTCCAGACAAGATATGTATTTGGTGGAATACACACGGAATGATACAGGGGAAACGTACAATGAAACGACCACAGAAGGTCAAATAACTATTCGCGACAATATTTTCCCTGGTGCAGCTTACAACATTCAACTTTTTGCCATATCACACGACTTGTTCTCGGAGAAACACACGTACTTCCAAGCAGTCTGTAAGTAAATTTCATCAAATATTTAGTCTGTGATTATAGTTCAAAGACACTAATCTTTTTAACGAACTCTCGAAGTTCCAAATTCTCCTCGGAATTTGACGGCCCTGAAGGTATCAAACACCTCAATCTACATTCGATGGCTTCCACCGGTAAACTCTTTGTACTCTGGCTACGTTGTACGGTACCGAACAAATGACAATGAAACCTGGACGGATTTTCAATTACCGGACAGTCCAATGGAAAAGGAAGTGAAGGATCTGAGCCCAGGAGAAAAATACATTATTCGGGTGACTTCTGTGAGCTATAAAGTTGAATCTCTGCCACCACTACAAGTCATTCAGACTACACGTAAGTATTATGTACCAGTTATAGCAGGAAAAATAGACTGATACTGACTGATATAGACTGACGCGATTGATATTGAAATAATAATTTTTTAAAATGAAACATTACAGGACCTAGTGGATTAACAAATGTTATATCCAAGGTGGATTCTGCGAATATAACCTTAGAGTGGGACAAGCCGGCCGGTCGAATTGAGTTTTATGACTTGAAATGGACAGCTCTGGACCCAATCCCTGTGAATCTCAATGCTGATTCTGATAGTGGTGACAGCGACCGAGAAGATAGTTCTGGAGACTCGAGACATAGACCAGAGCTCCTAAGTGGCGAAAAGATTGTTCAACAACAAGTGTGGAATGATATCGTGGACATCCCAATTTCTCCTCTCATGAGTGGCGTTGCGTATTCCATTCAAATCGGAACAACTTCGTACGGAATGAAAGGAGACGTCTACAACATGACCGTCCGAACTCGTAAGGATATTCTAATGTATTCATTTTTAATTGGAATGTGTATGAACATGGCAATCTAATGTAAGGATGTTCCTTGTAATTTTTCAGTACCGCTTATAACATCAGAAATCTACATTGTGAACGACATCAATTCACGTTCAGAAGTTACCCTGCGTTATACGGCGACACCATCTTCAATATCGCTGTTTGATCGTTACCGATTTCAACTATCAGATGCTTCAGTCGCAGCCAAAGAAGTCATGGCCGATAATGCTCATAGAACGGTTACCTTCCATGGGTTAGTCCCTGGACGAATTTACAATTTCACTGTATGGACTGTATCGAAAGATGTCACGAGTCGACCTCTTCTCAGGCAGGACCGCTTATGTAAGACCTAATAGACTGGTAATTATTATGATTTTCAGTCTTTAAGAAATTAAACACTTGGTTACCTTCCAGATCCGGAATCTATAACACGAATCAATGCTACAAATGTTGGTTTCCGAGAAATTACACTGGAGTGGGATACGCCAAAGGGAGATTATGACACATTCGAAATTCAATACATTGATGCAAATGATCATTACGTGGAAATTCTAACACTTCAACCGTCCATTACAATTTCTAGTCTACGGCCTTATAGAAATTACACGTTCACAGTGATTGTTCGGTCCGGCAGTGACTCGGCGGTTCTAAGGAAGTCCACGCCCTTATCCGCCGTATTCAGTACCAAAGAAGATGTCCCAGGGGAAGTTGTTAATTTTGAACCCTTACAACCAGTTGAGCCCAATAATATCACATTTGTCTGGAGTCTGAATGAGGCGGATCACAACGGCGTATTGACTTCCTTCGTCATCAATTATGGTTTATCCAAGGTAAGTATCGATGACATACACTAGAACTATTTATGAGTGCTGATTTAATTCAACTTTAATTCATTTCTTAACTTCGAAGGAGAAAATGAATGGAAGTAAGCGGTTTAGTCCGACAGATTCGTCTGGGATAATCACAGGATTAGAGCCAGGGATGACGTATCATTTTGGAATTCGGGCTCATACACGTAATGGCCCAGGAAATGCAAAATTTTACACTCAAAAAATGCCAATTTGTGCCCCACCTCCACCACCTCGTGAAGCTTATCCGCAAGAATTATCCAAAACATCTAGTACAATTGTCGTTCGTTTTAATAATAAATATTTTTCAAATAAGAATGGGAAGATTGAGAAATATGCGATAATTGTGGCTGAAGATGATGAAAAGAGTGCGGGTGAGTTGGAACTTCCAAGTTGGAGTGAAGCTCAAACCTACGATCACTGGCCCCCTTATCAGGTAATATCAAATTTAGTATCAATATTAATTTTAAACGAATGACAAAAACTGTTAACCTGAACAGGTTCGAGATCCTTACAACCCGTTCGAAGGAAAAGACGTGGAGGATTTTGAAATCGGGGCAGATCGAACTTGTCAAGTCAAAGAAAATTCTAATGGCTACTGTAATGGACCGCTCAAGGCTGGAACGTCTTACCGTGTCAAAGTTCGAGCATTCACAGCGGCTGACAAATACACCGACACAGAATACTCCCTACCAATCTCTACTGATCATGACAATACATGGCTGATTTTGAGTCTGGCGATTCCCTTGACCCTCGTGGTTGTATCAGTAGCGTGTGTCATGTACGCCAGACAAAGATGTAATGGGTTTTGTGGGAAAACAAAGAAAGGTACAAATCACGGGGACGCGACTTCACTGCCAGAGTCCGTCATTGAAATTAGGTGAGGATTACTGTTAGTATCCATTTACTTTAGTAGTAAGGAATTGATATTAATATTATTCAAAATGTTTTCAGTCGACCTGTCAAGGTCAAAGATTTCATCGAACATTATCGGCAGATGTCTGCGGACTCTGACTTTCGATTTTCGGAAGAATTTGAAGACCTTAAGCGTGCGGGGCAAATGGCAAACCGAGATCAAATTTGTGCTGCAGCGGATTTGCCGGTGAATCGACCAAAGAATCGGTTTACAAATATTTTACCATATGACCTGTCAAGGTTCAAACTTCAACCGACGGATGATGATGAAGGAAGTGACTACATCAATGCTAATTATGTCACTGTAAGTTTAACTTTTCTTGGCGTAAGGTATTCCTCGAAACAATTCATTAAACACACTGAACTCCGAATTTTTCCATTTTAGGGCTACAGTTCGCCGCGAGAATTTATAGTTACTCAGGGTCCATTGCCGTCAACAAGGGATGATTTCTGGCGAATGTGCTGGGAGTCCAACTCCCGGGCATTAGTCATGCTTACTCGTTGTGTAGAAAAAGGTATGTTTTTGTTACCTCGAGTCGTCTGTGATATATTAGAAAAGATTTCAATTCTAATGTTTACATATTCCAGGCCGTGAAAAGTGTGATCGATATTGGCCTTGCGACACGTTGCCGCAGTATTATGGTGATATTCAAGTTCAAATACTCAATGAAAGCCGATATCCAGACTGGAACATCTCTGAATTTCGTTTGCAGAGAGTAAGTAGTCATTCTTATGTTTTTACCAGAGACGATATGTTCCATGACTTGAATCGGATAACTAAATTGTGTAATTTGTGCAGGGTGACCAATGTCGGATAGTGAAGCATTTTCACTTCACAACCTGGCCCGATTTTGGTGTACCGGATCCTCCTCAAACTTTGGTGAGATTCGTTCGAGCCTTCCGAGAGCGTGTCCTGCAAGATATAGAACGTGTGCGCCCCATCGTTGTCCATTGTAGTGCTGGGGTTGGACGCTCAGGAACTTTCATAGCTCTTGACCGCATTTTGCAACAAATTCGAAAGTCTGATGTGGTTGACATTTTTGGAATCGTATACAGTATGAGAAGAGAAAGGGTGAGTATCGCCGAAGAATATGAAACCTTATGAAAAAAATTCGAATATGGAATTAATCCGAATTCTAAACTCTAGGTCTGGATGGTTCAAACTGAGCAACAGTACATTTGCATTCACCAGTGTCTTGTCGCAGTTTTGGAAGGAAAAGAGAATGACATTCCGTCACCCAGGGAAATTCATGCGAATGATGGATTTGAAGGTAAGAAATCTTGGATCTAAATTTCGCATTCGTCTTACAACAGTACTTAAATTTTAAAGGAGCATTTTCAATTTTTCTATGATACAGATGACGAAGGAATTGCAGAGTCTGGAATTTAAGGACCAGCCCAACCACTCTTGAGATTAGACTAATGAAGCTATTCATTACAAAAAGGACTGATGAAGAAATTAAAATGTGCTTTAGTTCTAAAATAGTGTCAATAATAGTGTACATAAATATATAATGGTACAAGTTACGCGGTTTTTAATTGACTCGATTCCAAAGGAGTAGGTATAGGAGCTAAAGATATTGCAACTTTCGCAATTAATGACTTTTTAAATATTTTTATTTTGGGTTCACGGTCAATTAAGCGTAAACCCGTTTTTGTTTTGTAATTATGGAACATGGACTGTATTGTACAAAGAAATATGTTTCTTTGGACATTTTTTAACAAAGTAACTCGTGTCGTAGAGTATTACTATAACACATTCACAAAAGAAGGATAGTAAGGTTTTAATTTAAGCAGTATATGCGGGTTTAATTGCATTGCAATTTTTAATTACAAATTATGCAAACTGTTAAGTGTATTGTTACAGTGTGTCTGAATCTGTTCTGAAGTGTTTCGTGTTTTACTGGGTGTCCCGTATTTTTAAAAATTCAGAATGAGCTTTTACACATGTTATACTGCACGTTACACGTATGTCTGTGCTAAACCGAACAAAAAATTTTAATCGTTCGTAGATCGATGTCACATTTTAAAAAAAAGTGACATTTGTTTGAGGTTGATGTTTTGAGTTAAGGCTGCATTTTCCGTCCAGCGAGTATTCGTAAAACTATATAAACTGTCTCCTTATTGAGTGCTACGTAAAGTAAAACGCACAGGAAATTAATTGACCGGATAAAATAAACGTGTTGATATTCGTTCTCGTCGAGACATATTTTTTTTTCAAAAATGAGAGTTAAGCCGTCCATAATCGTAATGTTATTCAGCGTTTGTACAGGACAAATGGATGAGTGTAATTGCATGGTGTTTTACACACAAAATGACGTAAAAAATGAATAAAGAAACCAATTTGAATAAATTGCTACCAGCCTTTCTAAAGTTTTTTTAATAGCACTTTTGTGTCATAGTTCTTGTGTTTACATACAGCATGGTAAGTAGTACTCGAAGTCAGTGATCAAAGTTTAGCAAAAGGCAGAAGGTTCCATTCTAGAAATTGCAGGGCTTGGACGAACACCAAAAATCTTTACGATGGTTTCCTTCCCATGTAAAGTCTTTTGAGCAATTCACAGAAAAATGATCACGTGAAATAAGGTTTCCCGTCTGTTGATTTCCTGTAAATATTTTTTGGACATTGATTTCCTTTATAGTCCGAGTAGGTTCTGAAGGTTCTTTTTGTCCATTACAATTTTACAATTAATACTACAAGTGCAATAATAACAACGCTTAATTTAAAATAATTAATGTACAAACAATCGGCGCCACACCACCTCTTTAAACTATTAATTCCTCCAATTCCTCGTGTCAGAACTAAATATAAAATTTTCTAACCTGGTGCCTTTGGAGCAGGTACAGCACGCAAGCAGGTGAAACACCTGAACTAACAATAGTTTTACATTTAGAGGTTTTGTAATCTGAGGTAAATAAACAGTAGTCTTACAATTAGGACACGTTCAAGTTAAAACCCCATTAATGTGTATGGTATGTAATAGGCTGGAAAGTTTATGCGTATGAATAACTAGCCTTGGAAAATATAAGTATGAATACACGGACAAACAAATAACATAAAATGAAACTAATTTAGGAGTTATTGCCTCAGATAGTAGCCACACTACCTCATTGCACCGGTAACAATGTTATTTGTAGGGATCAACCTTTAATTCCAAAATTTATCTTATCTATATAGTCAAATTTTGTAATTCCAACAAGTTTTACAACCTCAGTCAACATGAGTTTGCATAATAAAATAAAGTTATCATAAAACATAACGGTCCCAGTTGATTCCCAGATTCTTGTTGCCAGAAGTTTAATTTCCTTCCGCAAGAATCAACTGACTGGGACACCGGCAAGAGTGACGTTTTACACTAAACACATTTTAATCACTTTTATTTATTTTTTAAATCTACTTATCTCAAAAATGTCGGAAGATGTGGTGCTCGCTTGGATATTTTATAATTTGACTAAATTAAGTTAGTTTTTTAATTTTCGCCACTCTGGGGTCCGTTGAAATGATTCGCATTAGAATCTTAGACGACGGATTCGACGACCAAAACTATTGTTTTTGTGTTTTAAACCCAGTCATCATTTTACAAACACAAATCAATATAATTCTTGGAGGAGGACGTAAATAAAGGTATGCCATTTAGAATTAATTTCCATACACATCTTTATGCGTACACACAACCTTTTCACTCATTTCCTCTCCGCATAATTAAGCACAACGAACCTTGTAACGCATAAATAAATAAGTTAAGAGTTGTAAATATTAATATTAACTCATGTTCCACGCTGAAATCATTTTCTGGAGAGAATGAATGTCCCACAGACCAGTGCAGTGCAGTAATTGCACCTTACACAGGTTGTGCAGTGTACTGTCTGATAATGTGAAAGTGAATCACAATTCTGCATTAGGAAAACAAATGCTGAAAGCTGAGCATAAAGATCAAACTCAAAGATCAGCGTCGCCTTTTAACCCAAAAAATTTAAATAACATTCATTATTCTTTAAAACAAAATTTGGAAACAAATGTCGGAGAATTGCCACTGGCATTCCCTGTGCCATGCAATGCAATGTATTCACTTGGACACCGACCCGTTAATTCCGAACAAACAAACAATCGGTGTGATTTTTGTTAGATTTTACGTATGATTTGGTTGGATTGAGTTCAAATTCGATTTTAATACTGTGTGTATGTGTGACCGCGATCGAGTGAGGGTTAACCAAGCAAGTTCAGTTATCGAAAATTAAATCACAAATCTCAAGTATTTTTAGAAAGTGGAAAATTCCTGACAGATCTTATCCGGTAATTAAGACTTCCATTTATTTCTATTTCAATCTTTACGTCCTATATGCATTATTGGTTCTTAGTTCTTGTAAATTGTTGATATACGGTAAATCATAATCCGGTAACGGATACCTATTTAAAATTTTAGATTTCTCCTACATAACTAATTTGGATCAAATTGGATAGGATGAATAATTTTAATTCGTGAATCACATACAAGCCATTTTTGTATCGTTTAATTTTCGCAACTCTCTAACGAGTAAATAATTAAAATCAATCGGCCTGAACAATATTTTCGATAGTCAATGTTCACGTAATTTGTAATCAATTAATTCTGAAATGTATGTAATTGATAAAGTTAAAAATTCACTGGGCCAATTAAGCCATCCAGTCAATACCAAATTAGCATTTATTTGCCTAATACATTTTCCCAGTAAAGAGTGTGTTAAATCAAATCGCATTCCGTTAGCCTCAGCATAGGTACCCCTAGTGGTAGGTAGGATGAGACGCCGGTGCAGAAATACATCCACATACATCTTTCCTAAAAAAAATCGATCTCCAAAATTTTTTAAAACCACCAGCAGTCGTCACGTTGGCCGTTGGCAGTCCGAGGGGTTTTCCGTTACGCTACTACTGCTATGGTTCAAAAATTCAAAAAAAAATAAACGGTCATTTCAAAATTTTGAAAATGGCGTGGCTTTGATTGGTAACGCGAGTGGGCGCGTGCGCAGTGCCCATCCTGAGTTTGAAATTTTTGACGGGGAGGAGGAAGACGAGGCCGACGGACGAGTCGTGGTTGGTCGGAGACCCGAGCGAGCCACTTCATTCAATCCAGAAATCTGACACAGAGCAGACGTCCTCGTCTTTGTTCTCTCACATACACACATAAATTCAAAACATAACATTTTAACAATTAATTGAAAATCAATCAGTGATCGTGAACTAACTAATTAATCATTACAAACATTTGACAGTGTTCCAGAATTTCAAAGTGACTTCCTTCATTCTGGACATCATCATGGAGGAGGAATATACTGGAAAAGGACTCTCAAAACAGGGACAAGGGAAAGTACACGCCGAAGTGAGAAATTACATGGAGCCAATTGAGTATGAACAGAAAATAAAGGGACTCATTAAAAAGAATAGTGCATTGAACACTGAAAATGTTGAGCTGACGGGCCAACTTTATACTCTGGAAGAGAACAACATTCATTTGGCTGTAAGTTCAATTTCACGTTTTCTTATGCTTGGGGGGGGGGGGGGGGATTCTGACGAAAGTGGATGCTCTGAAGTTGATTTTCATTGGTCACTCGGACTTTACGCGCATTAGTGACTGGTCTGTCACCTTCACTCGTAACTCGTAGGCCAGACGCGCGTTTCTAGCGCGTTCTTAAAAGTCGTCAAGAGTGAGGGCAGGTCAACTTTTGTGAGCAAAGTGCGAGTGACGTCATGCCCATGCGCGAAACTATAATTGAAAACAGTAGTACTGCGCATGATGGTAGAGTGACGAATTTTAAACTAACTGCAATGCCGAATCACATTATTGCCTTGTGTTACGTAACTCTAACTATGTTTTTACCAAGAATAGAGGATTTTCACTCACAGATTTAAGAGTTTCTTGTAATTCTCGATTGTCGCCCATCTTTTTTGAATGATGTTCATATATTTGATTAGTTTCTTTTTTCCCAATTTCAGAGCTCAAGGGAAAACTTCAGACAAAGGGCAATGAGGTTTCAGGAGAAATATGAAGCAGGAAAGATTGAGAATGCTCGGGAGTTAGAGGAAGCTAAATCTGCTCTTTCACGCCTAGACGAAAAGAACCTCCAGCAAAGCATTAAATATCATCTTTTGGAACGCGATTTAGTACGTGCTATAGACGAAAACCATCATCTGAAGGACGAGGTAGATTCATTATTTACTTAAAATTGTTTCATTGATGTCATCTGAGAGGATAATTGACTAGCGTTAAGACGCACGGAGAGTTTATTTTATTTCGTGCCGTCACTATCGCTGTCTTGTATGAGACCGAGGGTATCTCATATTACGGCTAGCGTGTGACACCAAGGAAAGGTTCAATCATCTCGATCATCCCCGAATTTGTGCAGACTAGGTTAATCCCAAGAATACTTGTAACCATATCTATTTTGTTTTGCTCAGGTGCGATCAGCTCGGAATGATGCTGATGTTTACCGTTCACGCTGTAAAGATATGGAGCGAGAGTTAGTTAAAGCCGATGGTTTGGCGAATGCATTAGATGAAGTGATACTCAGCCGTACGGAAAAAGAGAGGGATATCAAAGATTTGCAAGGTGTCGTTTGTGAGCTTACGACTGCAATTGAGGTGAGTTAATAGTATTTGTTTATTTTTCGAAAACTAACAGGTACTTTTATTGGTTTTATATTTGTTAAAATAAATTATTTGCCTTTTAATTTATTTAAAGCATCTTCGACGTGAGAAACATGACTTGGAAGAACAAAGCCAGCAAGTTCGAGATAATGAGGCGTGGGAACAAAGTTTAAACATGTCGGGATTCTCCGGATATTCAGTAAGTGTTCCTCTTAGTTGACGTGACTTCATATTGGTTTCTGGAGGTACCTTACGGTTTTTCTTAAAATTAATACAGATCGAAATGGACGACGATAATCTAGACGGCATAACCGGCGTTCAGTGTCCATTCACTACATCTTTCGGAAATTCCTTTGGAGGAAACGTATCACTTCATGATGAGATCTGTGCGTCTCTAGTAAGCTAGTAACACCCATTATTAATTTATTGTGACTTCAATCGTTCAATCTTGAATTCCAATTACATTTATCGTCGTAATACAGGGGCCATCAGAGAGTAGTCTACCCCTGTTTAGTACTCGTCATGTGGATTTGACCCAGGCCGGAGTTCAGGTATATTTTATTATCTCCAATATACTTTTTACTATGGAAACTACACAATTGATGCGTTTGAAAGTTTTGGGTTGAGTTTGTACTGCGAAATCACATGAATTTTGATTTTTTTTTTCAAAAAGCTAATTAGAATTTCACTAAATCTATTTCTACAAAGAAAATGTAGCCGGTAAACAAAACAGCGGTGCCTAGTATAGTAGAACAGAATAAACTGGCATGAGAAAATGAATCATGAGCTAGCCGTATAAATAATAACAACAAACGACATGTGATAGTCAAATCGATGACTACTGGAGAACTCCATGTCATGGCTTTTGTGAACTTTCAGGTTTGCTTTGGAAATTAGACTAGTACTGGGTAGGCTTTACATTACAACGAAAGTGGAATCCAAACATTTATAGGCAATGTTTTTGTTGTCAGTTGTCATAGTTCAATGTTTTACATTTTAGGGGTTTACGTTCATTTCCTCTGCATGATTTAGCAGACTTGAATACTAGTCTGCCCTAATCTGTATCTTTATGTCTATATTGTTAGTTTATTTCCATTGTGCATGAACGGTTTTATACTGCTGAATCTGATTTGTTTCGTCTGTCTTGTACGATGGACCCCAGGATTTCCTTTACATGCAAAACAAATTGTGCGATTGATTTATTTGGTTTAAAATAAACTTTATATTTTGTTTAGACGGATGACAACATTGACAACGGTGAAGTTGACTGTGACGAGACGAAAGTGAACCTCAGAAACCTGCTGAGTGAGCTGCGAGGACTCATGAAAATGTGAGTTATTTAACTTGTCTTGCATGTAATATTGCCTGGTGTTTGAATGTTGCGTGACGGAGTTTTGAGTCGATCCGAAAGTTAGAGTTTGTTCCCGTTGAGAGGGTTGCGCCCTTGCGCTTGTGCCCTCAGACAGATCAAATTGTATTTCCAACAGCATCCGAACCGTATTTCGGTTTTCTCTTTCACCCGGGTGTGGGGAATGAGTTTGTCGCCTTCTCATTTCGTTTCCTGAGTACTTAGTTCACGGCTCTATTTTCTTTAAAAACAATTTGGATACTTTCGGCAGAGTTGACCGGGCTATCGGTTAACCATGGGAAACTGTTTGAATTCAGAAAGGTAAGTTTCAATTTGTACCTCCAATCCTATTTTCATATTTTGAGTGAGATCAGTTATCGGGTGCCATTCCAGAGATTTGAGCAAAGAGGATGCAGGATCGATATTATCCTGACTTTCGAACAGATTTCCTAGTTCTTGCTCCTCTCCGTTGACACGATGCAACAACCCTGCGTTTAGGCATTCTGTTTGAGTTTTCCACTTTCTTCGTTAATGCACACGCGTCTCAAGGTTAAGGTTACTATCTGCGGGTATATACATCCTGAACTTTTGAGGGTGTATCTATCATCTATCCTGATACTCTTAGAGAAAGTCATTCTAACCTAAGAACACGAATTTTTTAATTATTTGGCACTCAGAGAAAATTGGTTCGAACTATTTTTAAAATTATTTAGTGAGATGGAATGGATGAAAATGCACCATTATTATTTCTATTCCAAGCTAAGCCTGCTAAGCTAGCAGTAAATATTTTCGCATCTAAAATCCAAAATGAAATCTGCTGGGTTATACCCGAAATAGCAATATATTTTCTGAGCCTATTGAATCTGTTCTGCAAGTTAGAAGTATTATCGTATCGTAATATTTATACTTTGGGGAACTAGTGTAGTTCGGGTTTCTATCAATGCCAATAATGCCACGCATATCAAGTCCTTGTGGTTAGTTAGAAATTCTAAATTATGAAATGAGCTCATTTTTGTTGTACATTTTCCCCTGGATTTAGTAGATTTATTCAAACGGTTAAAATTGCTTTTATTGCTTTTCGACCTAGAGCTAGAGCTTCAGAGAATACATTTTAAAATTAGAAATGTGCAGGTAGTTAGGTAGTACAACTGCAAAATAACAAAGTGAGTGGGTGACCAAAAATTCATTGTATAGTATTCAGGAAAGAAAACACCTTGTGCACACACATTTTCCCCATGCGATACGATACGATGAGCATTAGACTTTCTTTTGTGTGGGTTTTGTTGTGTGCAAATGTTGCCCTGATAACTAGTAGTGGATTCTATATTTCATTCATGGTTCTTTCACTGTGCGTGAGTGAGTGACAGGGACTACTGGGAGCGAGAAAGGTTACGGCACGCCCTGGTGAATTGGGAATTGGGATAGAAATAACTCTAGAAGAGACTGGTCTCACCCAAAACTCATTATATGATAATATGGTAGTTATTCTCTCAGAAGTCTTCGTGGTGACAGCTCTTATGATAAGGGTGTTTAACGGATGCCAGTGAAAGACACATGATGCTGTATACTATTTCGTTGTCATTCTAAAAATTTTACCCAATTCATTTCATTCATTGAAAGGATGCAAAAAAATTCATCCATAATAGTGTTGGTGCTCGTAAAAATTAATGTGTTTGTGGGAATGGGAAAGGGGACCACCCATAAACATTTTTTACTACTTTTCCGTGACTGTATGTTTTACGGTTAAACACGAGTGACTATTTTCAAACCTTGTCTTGAATATTTAAAATTATTTATTTTTCCTCGCTTACATGAAGCACGCGTGTGTATAGTCACACTTTACCATTTTTACATTTAGGTTGCATTTCCCGGTTGAGTTCACTTTTTTTGCTTACATTTTGTGTCGTAACTGTTGTAACGTTTTGGATACAAAATTGTTTCTTAGACAGAAATGGAAGGCAATGATTTATGAGTTGTAAAAAATGTCTGTAAGCAAGTTCATATGGGGCAGATAAATAAGAAGGATTTGTAATTCCAAGTTTAATTTCAACAGTGTTCTTGAGAATTAAATTGTTTCAAATGCATTAATTATATTTCCGATATAATTTCGTGCTGACTTTGAAGATATAGAAGTCAATATGTCACGCTTCTATTTTTGAAGTTTACACCAGTTGTATAAACATCTGGCGTAATAAAGGTAACCTTACTGGTAGTTTCATAGAATATTGCTGTGGGAAAGGTTATTATTCATCTGGGATACATGAAAAAAAATGTGTGAACAGACTTTCTCCTCAGTCTGCTGCACTTACTAGTAGGTGCATGCTGAAATCTGAGATCTTATGTCATCAATCAGGACTCTACTTGCAGTAGAAAATGCTAACCTGTGGAAACGTACCCTGGTTTCCCCTTTCTTTCGCTATTACTTTTCTAATATTGTCGTACCTGGTGACTCAGTTTATGTAGATGGTGGAAACCCAATTATTATTTAAGCAGTGCGGTTTAGCTTGAACAAGAATTTTTGGAATACTTCTTTTGTGGCCTAGTTGAAATTAAAGTGTCTCTTTCATTACTAAATTCTCATTCTGTTCCTTTCTAAGATTAAATGACAATGCGCTAGGAAGGAGTCTTAGATTTTACTGTATCAGTGTATTCAGTGTAATATTAGTCGTACTTCGTACAACATAACCTTTCTCAAACTCGTCATTCAATAAATTCCTGACCGGAAAAGCAGTCTGTTTGTCAGCTTGATGATAAATAGTCCTTACTTTTTTAAGACTCGCTTGAGCCACCAACATGCGACATGCAACACTTAATTTGTTCACGCTCTGACTCAATTTTTACACCCTACTTTTTGAAATATATTTTTAGGACCGTGAAGCAGATGGACGGGCTTTCTCCAGAAGAATGTCCCACTCTCATGAGAGAAGATCGGGGTGCTGGAGAAGAAACTCAAGAAGAAATTGTGAGAAGGATCAATGAGGAGTTGGCTGAATTTCGCGAACAACTGAAAAAGAGTCAAGAATTATTCCATACAATGGTGAGTTTTCTGTACTTGTTCTTTCTATTTCCGCAATAATTATCTCTCTATTATTGTACCTCAACCTATGTCCAATATTTCAGTCAGACTTGACATTCTAAGTTCATTCGTTCCTCTGATAAGGTGATATTCACAGCATGTGAAGATTATTTTTAGCATCAAAGTCTCCAAATGCTCCCTTCTCCTTGTTCTGTAGAATGTAACAGATGAGTTCTATTGTCAAAGACAAATGCCAGACCATGCTGAACCGTGACTACTTTTGTAGGAACGGAAAAGTATTCAAACCTTCTAAGGAATGAATGAACAGAACAGTCGTTCTTTCTTTATTCATTTCTTTCAGAAAAATTCATCTCAGAATTTTTCTGTCTCTCAGTCGTGCCCAGTCCTTGCTGAAGAAGATTCTGGAAGGCCCCGGCTCCAACAGGTCACTTGCTCAACGCAGACTGAATTTTTTAATGTGATGCCGTCCGATAGGTCTGTTGGTTCCATCTCATCCATCTTTAATAACAACTCTCCCATAATGCCTCCTGACGCCATTGATGATTTAGATTCAAACCTATTTGAAAATATGAGCTTAGATGACGGCGGAAGGTGAGATATACTTACTTTTGGAAATCATAGGCTTAGACCAGAATGTAACGAATGGGAATGGGAAGTAAACGTGAAAATGTTTTTAAAAGAAAACTAACTCTGTATGGAATGGATCTTCACTTTAATCTAGTAATGTAATATAAGAACAAGGTGGTTGCTTGAAGTTGAAACTCTGGAATCCCCCCAAAGTATATATTTTCTAAACTATGAACGCAGCATGAGACATGTTCACGGCTCATACGTTGTGAAACTCTTGAAAGTCAAAATCTTTGGACCTTTGGATTCCTGACACTCTAAATAATTAAATCTGTACTTATGTCCTACGTGTTTTGATGTTCACAAAAGTGAACGACTTTCACTTTCCCGGTTAGGATTTAGGATAGCTCACGTTTCAGACAATCGGACCGTGTTCTTCTAAAAATAGCCCTGGCTTTAGTAGACGTAGAAAAAAAAACGAAAAAAAAGTTTTTCAATTAAGTTTTATTTGACAAGTTATTTCGTAGAAAAGTTTTTGAACATTTTAGAATTTCCGTATTTTAATGTGGTTTTATGTGAAAAGTACTAAACGCCGCTGGAACTATCGAGAAATGTTTCTTGAACTGAATTTCCCAAAGCACGATGTAAGCTTCATCGGCATTCTCTTTTTTATTAAATCTTTGCGATGCCTGTGCTTCAATGTACGGGATGTTGGTAATTAAACTCTTTATCTAATTAACTTACCTGCGTATCAAAATCATAAATGGGGCACTTTGAGAAATATTGTTCGATGTTTAATGCTCTACTTCAGACATATTCTTCATATAGCATAGTGGCATAAATCTAGAGTTATCTTTATCTATACTCAATTTAACCTTCCATGTTAAAACTTTAATTAATTGAGTCATTCTATGTTGTGAGCGGCCTAACTGAGAAGATACTCCTATACTCCCACATCCCACTTGACTTGTCGCTTTTGTAGTTCCTGTCCAATCCAGTAATATCGTGAGATCATAGATAAGCAATAATAATTGTTACTCTGTATAGTTTGGAGGTCAGTAGAGTACACTACACACATAAACACATTAATTTTAGTTTGAATGTTGTATTTGACCAATTTCCCGTCAAAGGAGATAGTGGGAATAACATTACATTGAGTAGCACTGCATAACGCCCCACTAATCCCAGCTGCTTTTTTTCAGTCAGTCCTTAATAATAATTTTGCCAGTGCTGCATGTCGAGTCAACGTGTGAACGTAGAGCCGGTCATTTCCACATACATTATTTTACACAGTTCATTAGTTCATTAGTTATTATAGAGTTGTGGAATGATTTGGATTAGTCTAGAAGTATTAGCAATTACTACTCCTGTCGGATGATCTAAAGAATATGATACCGTGAGTCAAAGAAAACACCTACTGTAGTTGTCGTATTGTAGTTTACAAGGAAAGTATTTTCCGTGTGAAAATTTCATTACTCAAAATCGTCATAAAATCCCCTTTTCATCTAGAGTCCAGATAGAGTTTTTAAATCATTCTATCTCTCGTTCCTTCCGGATCCGGCTTCCTGATACTTTTGTCCAACCTTCACAAACCAATCAATTTGTAGTTAAAGTTTGGACCTCTAAAATACAAATCCTTAAAGTTTTAAGGTTTTAACCAGGTCGGGATTTTACAAGCTAAACGGGTTTCCTCGTTAGCGTTGATCAACAAACTGCCAGGTTATTAAATGAAGAGTAAGAAAATAATTTTTGCTGAACAGAATAAATCGACAGCAGCCTCCCTTCCTGACGATAAAAGCATAGAGTTGTGTGTATCTCTAACAAACCACATTAATTTTTACGGACATCATTCTCCTGTAACTTTAGCACTAAATCTGACGAACGAGAGGTATGTTGTATGCCATACACCACGTAACATTACATTACCATTACGTATACATACAAGGCAAATGGGTGAATTCAACTTGAACTCTTTTTACACACGTTAGGTGTATTCTGTATTGTATTGGAAGAGGAAACCAACCGTAATAGTTATATGAATGTATGTTTATTCTTCCCCAACAACTAACACTTACTACTACTGACTACTACTACTACTCAACCTTCTTGTCATATTTTATTATAATATTTCTCTCCTGAACGTGTGTACAGTCTTAGTAGTAGTTTTTTCCACAGGATTTAATTTCTTTTCGGGGGTGGTGGTATTGGTATTGGTATTTGTATTATTCAATTTCATTACCTCTTCTGGTTTCTGTGAAAAACGATGCTAAATAATAAGTATTCATTTGTGATTTTATTTCTTTTTTAAAAATAATAATTGATCTGAAGAAAGAGCGGGCGAAGGAACGGAGAGATCCTTCTGTTCCATTATTGAATTGAAATGTGCGTGTACAGCCTAATTAAGAGTAGTGCCCATTCTTAGGGTTGCGTTTATAAAAAAAATCAAGGTACTAGTTTTTGCGTGCAGAAATAATAGTATTAAAATGACCTTGAAATTAAATAATAGTGTCTACTTTTTTTTATCCATAGTTACAGATTGGCTCTAAATCTGTCAACTGTTGTTGAAGAGACATCAGACCAAGAAACTGAAACTAGTCCAACCTCACTTCAGAAAAGGATGAATAGTGAGAAAAGAGGTCGACCTAAGCTGGTCAAAATGCCAAACACTATGGTGGATGACCATGAAAAGATAATGGATCCCGATGATGTAAAATCTGACAACGAGTACGCCAGTGCCGTCAGTTCCCTACCAAATAGTGGGAATACAAGTAATTACGGGAGTATGGAAAGACCCCTCCATTTTGGTGGAGCACAAATTACGAACGGTGGTAACAATGACGACGATACGTATTCGACTGGGAGTGGTGGAAATACTACTTATGGTTCCCCAATTTCTTCCCCATCCTCTCAAGCATACTGGACACCGTTAGAAGGTTCATCATCTCAGGTTTGTTTAATCATATGATTTTCCCCAACTAATTTTGATTAATTTTGAAGTTTTTATTGTCCCCCCCTTTTAACTGATTAGTTAGTAATGAGTGTGGCACAGACTCAGTTGTAGGAATTGTAATAGTCGTAACTTATGAAAACCAGTTAGACCAGACAAACACGTGATGAGGAAAGAATATGCTAATTAATTTAGTCTTGTATCAGATTGTGGTCAATTTAACCTGCGGTTTGTACACATTTGCAGAGCTAGAATAAACAAATATTATGTAATTTAAAGGACGGGGTTGACTTAATCTCATGATTGCTGCAAGTGTAGTTAATTAGTAATTAGAAAGCTGGTGCAAAGCCGAAGGTATTTTAAAGTACGTAGTGGATTTTACCAGTTCAGAAAACGCAGAAAAGGATCAGTAGGGGTTTCATTACTGCACGGATTTTTTACTAGAATACATTTTTTAATGTGAGTAGATTTTTTTGGGTTTGCAATTTAGTCAGTATTGCTTTTACTGTGTTTACGTAGATTAGTCTGCAGTCTTGAATTCTGCCAGTCACTGGAATTGTAGCACTCTCCTGTATTAGCGGGTTTAGTTTGCGACAGCAAATATGACGTTCCTGAAATTAGATTTCAGGGCGCATGCGTTTGAAGAACCCAAGCATCTCATTAGGAATTCTGCAATGTTAAAAAAAAAATCACAAGTTTTTAAAAATATGGGATGTTTTTAATGCTTGCGAAGCATTTGTATGGAATTCCGCTTAATTCTGAGTGTAGCTTATATTACCGAAGTATTTCGATTATTGAATATTGCTACCGTAAAGTCGGATTTAATTTAGTTGACTCGTAAATTTTTTACAGCAGCATTAATACTATACTGTGTACGTTTATTGTGTAATGTGTGATTCTGTTCTCTGATCTGTTTGGGAATGGTCTGGACCGTTTTAGCTAAGAAAGATTTCAACGGATGTTATTAATATACATGCCTACTAGAATTGATGGTTCAGGACAGAAGTTCTGGGCAGAAATAAAACAAATCTGTCTTCAGTCTTCAAATTCTACATCAGGGGCCAAGAAAAACAAATTGCAGGGAAGAAATTAGCCGTTTGGTTGATCGTTTTAGACTCAGAAAAGTTGTGCAGTTTATCTATCACTCTTGCTACAAAATATAGAAAAATTAAAATGTGCTTTGGATTAGCTTATCACTAATACAATTAGCACTCAAGAAATTGATAACAATTTATCATTTAAACTATCAGTTTTGAAATCCCGAGTAAGAACAGTGAATATTTGTGCGACAAACACTAATTGGGATTCGTTGGTTTAACCCACAGCGCATTATTTGTTTTGCTATTATATAATAGGAAAACCCAAATGCGAGTTTAAAGCTTTAATTATGGACATTTTGACACAGGAAACTCTCACTATTCCTGATGGCGACAAAACACCTGTGAACGACGATTTTATCAACGACGACCCCTTCAACTCAGATAATAATTCAGATCACAATCCTCGTCCCGTGAGTACTTTTTCTATTTCCTTTCTATATTTAAAAATATTCTGTCAGTATTAATTCATGTAAAATTTTAAAATTTGTAGAAGTCAAGCAATTGGGGACCTGACATTCCTCTTGCCAGCACACCAAATAACCTTTCGATCGGCGTAATACCTGACTCGGACCTAGGAAGGATGCAGAGGTATAATATATATTTTATCAACTTATTTTAATCTGTCTTTACAAATTCCTCGAAACCTTCCTCATCCGCCAAGGGTTTTAAAACAGATGTTATTACTGGCCATGTTTGTGTTCTTGCTCGCAGAAACTTCGCACTCGTCAGAATTTTTTTTTGCACATTGCCACATTAATTTTTTTTTTTGCTTTCGCTAAGAATTATTCTAAATGCCACAAGACTTTAAATTGTCATCACTTTTCCTTAATAATTAATATTTTATGCAGAGATTTAGATATCTAAGGTTCTAAATATACGCAAACGTACTCGGTTTCATAGATGCGAAGCATTAAAGACTATAAAGACTCTTAATTTCGATTAAAGATTTTTCAGAAAATTATAAATATTTGAGCCGGTGTAATCGGGACGATAGGTTCTAAATCTAACCTTATTGATTTCCTAAACCTAAACCTGAATACTAACTTTCCTTTTCCAGTCAATACTAACGTGATACATCTTTTCATTAACACTTGAGTCGAGTGTAAAAGCTAATGAGGTTTAACTAAATTGCTAGAAACGCCTACGACGCGGTTTGTAGATTTTGCGACCCAGACGGGAAGGTTTTAACACCCGATGAATGGCGTACGTTGAGGCGAGACTTAGACGCTAAAGAGATTGACCAATTTAGGAAACAAAATCGTCAGGAAGAAGGAGGTGATACTGAGGAGGGCGGTTTTCCAAGAGGGTCAAGTAACATGGATTTGGATGAGGAAGCAGAGAAATATTGCGAATCGTTCCCGTTGCTTGTTGAAAACCTATTTAAAAGTCTCGATGATCTCGATAAGAGTTCACAGTAAGTTCCTGTGTTCTTACGCAGTGGTCTGGAATTAATCTTTTCATTTATCAAACTAATTGAGTTTATTCCTGTTTCTGTAATTCACAGACCCACAGAGGCAGAACTGAAGCTACTAGGAGTAAGAAACTGAAATTTCATAAAAATGTTGCATACGTATTCGAAGAATTGTGTTATGGAAAAGAATTATAATATAATATCAATCATTAATGTTTGATTAAATCAATACAATTTAATTTTGTTAAAATTTTTAACAATTATTATATTCATAACATCTCCACAGAATCAATTAGTTTTTGTATGTTTTTTGTAAGTTACAATATATACATACGCCACCGGACTCGTGTTCCCTGTAATTTAGGAATACATAAATCGTTGACATTTTAATTACATATATTTTTACTATTCATTATAGTCGCAGTTCGAGCAACTGTCTATCGTGTTTAAGACAAACCATATCAATTTGTCATCACGGTCCGAAAATGTACTGAAGAAACATGAATACTCTCAGAAGCGGATGAAGGAAATTTACTCATCGTGGAAGGATAATTTAAGGGTAAGGTTTTTTTGTCACTCCGAAATTTAAAACTTTATTTTAAATTAATCTTTTCTTTGAACTAATAAACTATTTTCACGTTCATTTCAGTCGATGGAGTCACTAATTGTTTCTTTTATTGACAGAAACTTCGTGAACATAAATCTGGGGATATTCATGAAATTCTATCTGCCATGGAAGATTCTTCTATTGAACTGGAGACTCATTCAAGTATATTAGCCAGTACTGCCCGGGTAAGTAGAAAGAAGTTACCATTCCCCTTTCTATATCTCCTTGAATGCTTTTGAAGTATAGGGAAACAATAAACGAAGCCCGTGTCTTAAAAGTTTATTCGTCTAATAAATCAATACACGGGTAACTCGAAATCATTTCAAGGAATTTTTATTTTCTCTTCAAAGATATTTTCATGCTTTATCTCGTAAAATGAAGTGAGAGGTTTATTATATGATATACTATTTAGTCGGTGAAGAATTCACAACTTGCATGTCATTAATATCTAAATATTTATTCAGAGCGCGGGAATGATGGACTCAGACTTCAGAGCTTACAAGATGATCGAAGTTATGGTGCTTTACGTACACATCATGAAACATCTTCGTGACAACGATGATGAGGAACGACAACTTGCAAGGTAGAAAATCATTTCGTACTCCTTCCTAATATAGGTTTCTAAAGAATATTACAGTATGTTGACAATTTTTAATATGGGGGATTAGTTTGTACAACTGAATATTATATTAATTGCCACCTAGTATAGCATGGTTTTGGAAGAAAGGACAAGGGACCAAAAGTGTTTACTTACGATTAGTTTTAAAAATTATGTGTTTAAAATGGTATTCACGATATAGCTGCAGGGCAGTTTTGATTTTTGGAGAACGTTGACACTGCGCTTGAGTTAAAAGTACCCATTTAAATCTATTACAACTGGACAATTTATGCCATACTCATACGACATATTCATTCAATCAGTATGATATCAATTTTTTGAAACAGATGGTACTGGTTAGACAGCCCCAAGATAGTGTCCTTTTGAAAATGCAAAATAAAAACGTATCAAAATTTCAACTGCTTTATAGCAATTTAGCAATCCAGCTATTACAATTGGAATACTTTCAAGTCAACTAATTGAACATAGGAAGTTACCGTTGTCTTAGCCTTACGCGTATGGGTATGCCCTACAACTATCACGTTTTAGCAGTACCTGTTACTGATCGAAAATCACATGCACCATCCAGACAACTGCAGACATAATAATTTCAGGTTAGTTTGACAGGAATAAGTTCCTAAGTGTATTGCTAGAAGTTATTTCTTAAAAGATTTAAAAGAATGCGAGGATGTTATCAATCAGTTGAATATGTTCAAGATTCAAGAACACTCACTTATTTCTTCCTGTGTATAATTGCATTTGAACACGGTAACAAATATATTATGTCGAAATGCTAAATTATGAAACAGCATGTAGTCAAGAAAAATGAAGGGAGTTTTTGTTTGCTCAGGAACTTGGTTTTGCAAGTTAATGAGCATTCGCCGCTCAAGTGTTAAGTGGTTTAATGTTTTGATCAAAGATTGCAAGCGGCCTGTACTGTATTAACGATGCGACAAAGACACTTCTTTGTGTAACAAACAATGTTGGACAGAAATTATAGCTTAATGTGAAGGATTCTTGTCGCTGAAAAGTTTCAATGACTTATTAGTTCACAACATTCATGGCATTCATAATATTTAAGTTTGAGCAAGGATTCTGTTAAACTTGATTTCATGGCCGAATTTTAGATTGCGAAAATTTTTGATAGAAAATTATGTTCGGAACCAAAAAAAAGCATTCACCATACTAGTCAAAATGTTTGTGTGACATTTGTCTAGCTTACACGAATTAATCTGCATAATTACATGACAGCTTTAAAGACAATGCAGTTAATGCAGTGTATCACGGTGTACGGATTTCCACCTTCACGCTAATCAATAAAGCGTTGTTTTGTTGTGATGTGACACTCGAAGTTATTGTTGAATCCCACATACACACAGACACAATGAACAATAACTGAACAATAACTTAATAATTATTGGAAAAAAAATATGATGAGATTGAGTCGAGTGCCTTTGTAGATTTTTAAGAAACGTTATTCACATGAAGATGAAAAATTAGGTTACCCGTCATGCAAGGCTCAATTAACTTGTAATCATTAATTGACTTTTATAATTTCCATATTACAGAAAACTTCTCGCTGAGCATGAGATCCCCTTTCCCAGTAAAACTGCTATGGGTCAACTTCAGAACAACAATAATAATGAAAAGGTGAGTGTCATCCCATTAACTTCATTAGATTAAATAATACGTAGTAATAGTAGTGAGTTAGTGAGTTCCTTTTTTGATGAGACATGTAATATCAATGTGGATGGAGTGGATGGGGCGTGTCAGTTTTGACATTGTATTCATGCATTTTAATGAAATTGAAATTGTGTGACATAATTACATGCAGCACTAGCAAAATGGATAGAAGAATGGCTTGAGGAGACGTAAGTGATTTGGAAGACTTGATTACCTTCTACTGGTCTTTTCTCTCTATTTATTCATTAATTTAACCTTCTCGTTAACTTTTTGACTACATTCCTTTGACTTAATTTGACATCCTTGTGCTGCGTGCTGGCTAACCCCCATCATCGCTCATGAGTCGTCTTTCTTTCTACGTCTGTCGATAATTTATACTATTTTTCCAAATAATCAGTTATAATTTGAAATCTTTAATTACATACAATACTAAATTTAATAATCAAATTTGTGTATTTCAATCAACAAATTCCGTGGGCTGTTAGTTATAAAATTCATTATCTACCTAGAGAACTATGATTAAAACGGAATTTTACTTAATTTATTTACATAAACTTAACGCCATTTCAATGTAAAAGGATTCAAGTTTTTTTGAATGTAATAGTTAATAAATTGAAAACACGCAGCAGTCCGAACCCAAATCCTCATAATTTTTCTTGGCCAACCCTTATAATTGCGTTCTTATTAGGAAATAACTTGCGCGACAATGCTAATTGGTTGTTGTACGTACCTCACAGAATGGCACAATAGCATTTACATTTGTAAATAATGGATGTATTCTAGTAGTAGGGGTCATTCGAGATGTTCGGATGGGTTTGAACATAAATACAAGATTCTTTGAGTTTTGAGTCATTTGAATCATTCAAGTTTCTACGAAATGCAATACATTGAACATGAACTAGAGAGTAGTCATGCAGGAGGATTTTAATGAAATCTTTAGTTGTATGGTCTTATGCTGGTTACTCCTTTACTTTATTCTCTTCATTTTTTTACTCTTAGGTGCCTGAAGAAGATGGGATACTGGGTGAAGGTCATGAAACCAAGAGGTAAGTTTCCAAATATAAGGAAATCTTTATGACCGTCTATTAAATACTTCAAGTATTGTACAAATTCTTCATAGAGGAATTACACGAGACAGCTTTATCTAAAGAAATCACACTTATAACTCAAACATCCGAAATAGTGGAAAGCGAAATAAACTATGTTTTTACTCATATTAAAAAATATAACTTGACCACGTTATTGACAAAAAGGCAAATATTGTTTTTTATTATTGCGGTCTATTTAAGTATATATATCTAATTTCCGCTATTATATTTAATTGATAAGTTTTTTTTTAAAAAAAATAAGAATACCCATGGCACAAAGACTGCACTTTTGAAGGTTGATCACCTTGTGATACCTTATTAGTTAAGAGATGAATCAAACAGCAGGATTTAATTGGAACATGTTGAACAGGTGTGAAGATGGTACACCCAGACATAGGTTACAATTTTTATTGGCGAGGAAATCCCCCGATGAGCTCACACACACTCACAAATCTAAAGAACAGACACTTCTCCAAGACAAAGGACCAATTCGAAACCGAGTGCTAACGTAAAAATATGTTAATTATTTTTTATAAACGATTTAAACTGTATGAATCACTCAATATTTTCACTGCATTTTGGTCTGCTGTCTTGTCTTTGTGGCACTTTTGATTGAAAAAAAATTATCTAGGAATCATAAATCGGTGACCAGTGTCCTTTGGTGAACCCGACACATGCTTGTCGTTGTCACCTATTTTTTTCCTCGCATGTAATGCCTTGTGTGAAAGTGAGATTTAGGTGCTTATTTTTTCTACCAGTTCGACTCGCCTTTAGTATTATCTTTGTCATGCCGAGGGAGTATTAAGTGCATTCATAAGGGGCTTAACGGTGCTTTTATCTTATCATTTTCATCTTGTTCCTCGGATCGTGTTACGAAAAATTATTGCATTCTTCTGTTATTTGGAAAGTTATATAATTCCTGGGCACATTCAATTTCTTCGAATGATTAATTCCCCTTTGTGCTTGTCTCGTGGTGTCTTGTAAGAAAAAAAGTAATAATCCTGTCAATTTGTAAGTATGAAGAGTGGGCAAAATCCAAACTTATAATTAAGAGTCTTAAAAAATAGAATTTCGAATGCTATGTGCCGTGTCCGTATACTTGCTCTTTGTACTTGTAGTCCTTCGTTTATGCTACGAAATAATTTGTAGAACGATCAACAAACGGTTCGAGATTAGAATTTATATCGATTAATTATTTCATACTCAATAGATATTTGTTCGAGTCATATGAAATTTGGCGAAGAGAACTTCACTGGCCGTGGAATTGGGATCAAACTTGGAAGGGGATAAAACAAGGTTTTTCTGTTTTCATCATGATTGTGGGTTTATTGATTATTCTTGGGGATGTGATTCCAAATGTGGGTGCGAATGGACGTTGTCAAACGGTTTCATCCTCCGTTTTTTCTAAATTTTCGGGTTATGGATCGTTGACACACACCAAAGTCCCTCGTTCATAAAACACCCACATTCCAAACACTTGAGTCAAAATGCATCTTCAAAATTCAACCTACTCTTTCCATATTATTACAAAAAGAGAAAAGAAACGAAAAGAACTAAATTTTCGTCGACATGTGATCAAAATGACAATGTAAAATCTAGTACCTATAAACTAAACTACCAAAACTAATACTGAATTCTCAACTACAAAAATGTTAAATATTAACATGAGAAAATTTTTGAGTACACTAAACAAACATTAACCCTCGCTGCTGCTGGTTTGCTTCTTTTTTTTCTCATTCCAATCCAATGAGCCTACTTAAGTAATGTAATGTAAATGTATTGTAATTGTAATGTAATTGAATAGTAGATTGTAATATTTACAAACCTTTTCACGTAACACGTTTTAAAATAATATTTACTGAGATTAGCGAAGAAAGTCTCGAGAACAATAATAATCATAGTAATTATAATAATAGTGAGACATAAAAATTCTCCGGTCAAAATTTTTTTAGTCTCGTCTCTCATCATCACATACATCCCAGTTTGTGGTCTGGCCTGTATGTGTCGTCGTACTATGTGTGTGTGAATGTTTATAATGTAATATTAGTAAGACAATTGTACTAAAGTCACCTTGAAGAAAGTGAACGTGTTATGTTTAATTTTTTTTTAAAAAAGAAAGTGTTCATGAAGGCGCGTTTAGGATTGACTGATTGAATTGATGTAGCTGAGCAGAGTAGAGCGACTCTGACAGTGCAGCACTCTGAGTCTTGCTTTATTAGTCAACTAATTAATTATATACCAATCCGTGTAGCAATAATGCGTTTTAATGAACCCGCGTCGTGAAAATTTGTTATCTAATTATTACTGCTAGTAAAATAAAATTGTCTACAAAACACATCATTTTGTATTATTGCATTGTTATTATTTGTTATTCTCGTCGAACCTCCTCCTTCTTCTCATTTCATTTCTAGAGCAGATTAATTGGGTCAACCATTTCAGCATTTCCAGCTACCTCGTTACTTTCTACGTAGCTCTCCGTTACTTTCTTTCATACAGAAATAAATTAATTTTCCCCTGTTACGCAATAGCACCAGTTACGTCTTATTTCGAATGTCCGAGAATGGTGACATTATTGACAATTATTAGGAGTTTTATTATTCAAATACATGCCAAATTATCTCGGCAGATAATGGAGTGAGAGAGGTCACCTGAAAATGTGGATTTACGATGTAAAATGTAAACCCTTGAAGAACACATAATTTAAAGTACTTGTGTTTACGGGTGCTCGTCATTCTACAATTAGTCTCACCTTTCATAATTACTAGAATTATTCTACACAAATGACTCGACGGCGTTAGATTTTTATTAGGAATGACTCAAGTCGTAATAAACATTGCATTTAATCTTTGGCAGTCATCCTATCTTTTTTATCTTTTCTTTTCACGGCCCATTTCATTCCGAAGTTCAAGCGGACAAGGGCAACGTCACTCAAAACCTTTCAACTCAAACGTAAATACTTGAAATAAAACATTCTCTCACCCCAAATACCTGTTATAAAAAATTTGAGTGGAGTGGAAGTGAGGGTACTTCTAGTACAAGGAAATCGTGAGGACGGTCTGTCAAGAAAATCATGATGATCTGTGACATCTTGAAGAGGATACGTTCATACAACATACACATTATAATAGACAAATTCACAATGACAGGATTTATTCATGTGCATGTGCATAGGTTATTTTGTCAATAATGAACAACTATATTTCATCTGCACACTTACAGACATGACTCAGCAAGAAATGATTTTAATCAATTCCTAAAAATTGTAGTTCTTCATATCTGTTGTTAATGGCCAATGACCAATGGCCTTCCCGTCGGCTCTTCGTGATGTGATAATATGTTGTGTATTTGGATTGGAAATGAACAAATTAAATTGTAGACGATTTAGATTTATGTTCCATTGTCTCATTTTCATGGGAATAATAGGTTGAATGGTGTAATTGAAAATTATCAATTAACAGTTAATTTCAAACTAGTAATTTTCTTTTATAAAATTACATTGGTTAAGTCTCACGATGAGTCTGATTTTGATCTCTTGTCTTGAGTAGTTTTAATTGGGACGACTTTCAATTGTTATTTTCATTCCGTGTATGTTTATAAATCAAAGACGTCTCTTGCAGTAATAGGCCACAGGCCACAGGAAGCACGATTAATGGTTCAGCAACTACATTAACCGCCACAGCCAGAGTATGAGCCATGAGCCCTTCACAAAAATTTTATTTCCCTGCAAATACATGAATTGTATTTATAATTCCATGCTACGAGTTGTTACGTGCAAAAAACGGGTATAGTAAGTTTTAGTACTGTACACTACTAATATGCTTTTGACAATACAGCCATATTCTTGAGCAACCGGAACACTTGACATGGTCAACAAGGGTGACCTAAATTCTGACCCATATTTTTAAATTACAGTTTTTATTAATGCCCGGTGTCCATATTCTGATATTCTATTCTGGAAGGTTAGTAAAGTAGTACAACCAGAAGTCATGGCGAGGGATGATACAGAGGAGTCCAAAATTTGAAGAAAACACTGGACATGAAAATGGGAAACGGAATTGATGCTCTAAATCACAGTAGTAGGTCATTCTTGATACAAAGTTGTGTGTAATATTTGATGAATAATGGGAAGATGGGGAAAGTACGTTGTATTATTATGTACACAAAGAACTAGAGCAGAAGAAAGTTGTTTTGAATGGAGATTTGATGATTTGAAGACGAGTACGGATGGTACGCGTGTATACGCAATGGATTGAATGTTTATAGAAGGAATCGAATTCCTTGAACAATTCTAGTTGACATAACACATCACACTGTCATCAATCAAAAAATGTCCATGAAGTGTTCTTTTTGAGTCCACACCAGGTAAACCGTTACATGTGTCGGTGATTTGATTACATTATTCCTTTCACTCCCGCCCATTTCATTTCCCCCCACATTACAGAACAGACAACACATAATAATCTAATACACACAAGAAACAACGAAAGGAACTAGAATCTAGAAACTAGACGTCTAGCCAATCATTACATACCCTATTCCTATTCCCATAATTTCCTTCCGTCCTCACTCTCCTCACTACTCCAAATTACTCTCCCCAACAAATACAAGAAAAATTACAAGGTTTTCGTTTAGTTGTCATTGGGATAACTCCAGAGACGGAGGGTTCTGGAAAGTTGTCTTTGGAAAGAAAGTCCAAGTGATTCCGCAGGACTGCTAGTGCTTGACACCCACGTGTGGAGAATGAGTAGTGCAGTGACCTTGAGTCAAGTTCCATTCAAGGATTTCCTCTATTTCCTATTCCAGTCCATACCCACTATGAATCCCGTTACGACTACAACCCCTAAAAACAATGTTAAAAGTGAAGTTCATTACAACCATCTCAAAAAATTATCACCGTTGGTATTATCTTCTGGACTAATTAGAGAAGAACAAGAAGATGAGTACTCGGCATCCGTATCTGCAGATTCTTCGGATGACTTTAGTCCGGACGGTTTTCTGGACTATGACGACGAGACTTTGATTGAGGAAGAAAAACATGCAGTAATGCTCAGGAATTATCGCACTGCTCTTAATAATCCAAGAATCGTGACGAGTGGAAATGATGATACGAGGGTTAGAACACCATTTCCTTGCCCAGGCACTACTTCCGGATTGTCAAGTCGTCCAGATGATTTGACATTTTATAAAAATTTCTCAGCACCTCTGACAACAAATAAGAGATCAAAGTCATCCATGGCTTATTGGACGCCGACGACGAATCTGACGACAACGACATCTCATCCTCCCTGTCATTGCCAAATTGCAATTCACAATGACAATGGGAGTTTGTCATCTAAGACTACAAAGACAAAAACAATCCCTGAACCCAACAATGCTTTCTCCTCAACCTCAAGACGATTGTCCATTTCCGTGCCAAATGAATTGAGTAGTGTCGTTGTTCCAAATAATATTCTGAGGGATGACAGAGTGACCAATAAACAAATAATAATTGAAGATGAGAAGAAGAATAGTCAAAAGTTGAGATTGAAGGAGTCATGTGTTAGAGTTAGAAGTCCAGAATTAGGACGACCTTGTCGTGTCATCCCATCATCAAGTGAAGTTGGTGAAGGAAGTCGAGGAACTATTGATTCAACCTTGAGTCGTGAACCACCAATACAACTAGAAAATTCATCAGTAACCGCAGGAGAATACGACAAGACCATGTCACTCTTCCTGTATGCCAGTCGAAATAAAGAATTCGACAGTTCTGCGACCCTCAGAATGTTTTATTAGCTCTACTTCGGTTTATCGATTTCACGAGGGACAGTAGTCGGATGGAAATTTTAGATTAGGCTTACAAGCCCCGTATTTCGTAATATTCATTTTAGCATAAGGCATAAAAATTCAAATGAGTTTGGAAGATACCAGAGAAAGATGCCGTTTCAGTGAAAGTTATCTCACACGAAAGTGTGGTGAAAAATTCTGTTTGTCACTGGAAGTGTTACATTTTTTAATATCCTCTTATCGCGTATATATAATCTGCTGAAACATTAGCTAAGATCCTAAATATAATGTGGGCTAAGTCAGTAATTCGTAAAATAATTATGTGTGCCGAAGCTCTCATATTTGTGATCAGTACATCCGATGATTTAACTAATCCTAAAAATTTAGGTCAATCCGAATTTTCTTACCGAATACTACACCTTGTGATGAAACCGCTGTGTACCAAAAGTAAACTAAGGTTTAGTAGTCATTTATTCACCTGTACACATATAACATAACATTCAATTCTATGTTGTTTCTGTAGTTTAAATACTTCCAGTTTCTCACGTCACCAAAGACTTATGTGTACATTCACTTTTTTAACAAATAAGTCGGACGTTCTAGCAGTAATTAGGTATTAATTCTAACTGTTCAAAGAAATGTGTCACAAATGCACTTAATGCGTTCCTAGAGTTTGTCAAGGATACTCTGTATTAATAATGTGTAACTTTTTCCAGTGCCAGTCACCCTAACTTTACCTGTATACAGGGTGCCCCAGAAACAAATGTCTCACTTTGAAGGAAATGTATTTGTACGTTGTAGTATTGGTAATGTCGCACTTAGCCGGCCGGTAAACAAGAGCTGGACGGAACGGAACCCGATATCCTGTATTCTGTCATTAACTGACCTTGTCCTTCCGATATTGACATTGGATTGATTGCATTTACTATATTTACCTTTGCATTCGGTCTTGACAGAACTAACCACTTACAGATTTGAACAAGTCATAATATTATTAAGTACGTATTTAAAAAAAAATCTTCCAGGCCACTACTTCTCTGGAAAAGATGAGATTTTTTTTGTTATTATTGGAAGAAGTGATGAAAGACAGAAAATGCCGGAGACTCGTCAAGAGTGTCCCTGTGTGTTTGAATGACGCCATATTTGGGGTTCCTCTTATGTCAAGATGTTGTGGAGAGCGATTAGCATATTTGGTGATGTGGAGAGACAATAAAGTGTGCAAATTGAGAGTCCATGAGTTTGAAGAGTTGTCCTTTACACGGTACGGTACAGAAGAAGACTGCAGATACATAACAATAACTATAGCTGAACCCCATGCTGTATTTTTGTTAACTTATCTTTAGTTGGATGGATTAGCATAATAATCAGAATTTGTGTGAAGATTTTTGAGCGAGCGGACGAAAGGAAAGACGTACTTCAGAAAATACAATTCATAAAGTGGATTTCCTTGACTGGTAAGAAGTAGTGGGATCATGAATGCTGGGGCTGAATATTGAATTAAGCTGAATGTATCGTACTCGTGGTGGATCCTCATCATCTGCTCAGGATGACAACCTGTTGAACACAAACCCAGCGTCTTACAACTTACAACTCACAACTCAATGAAAACGAAAAGAATTCACCAGATCATGTAATCATTACAAAAATCAGTATGCATGAACAAGTCAGTCATGTAATAATTGTACTTTTTTCTGAATGAATCTTGTAAGATTAGAGTTGTGTACAAATGCTCATTTTATGTACTTAACGGTTAGACAGAGCATAAAATGATTTCCGTACGTCTGACTTGTCTGGGACCACGGAGCATTTAATATTAACTAACAAGGAAGTAAAGTTCTGACTCACTTTTAATTGTATTCATACAAAATGCGTATGAGCAAGTTCAGCTTATTTTTTTTTAATGTCACTAAAAATACACCGTTCCAACTTCTAGTGTACGTATTACATGGTTTGTCTCGTGCAGGCATAACTCCATATAGGGAGGAGATAATGAAGAAATCAGAATTAATTGTTCATCACATGGGGTAAATCATACATTTAAATTATCACATTGACATTGATTTGTTCGTTAAGATTTAAGCACAGCTTACAAAAAGAGGTAAAAATATTGTGTCCAACTGCACTCGACTTTGCCAAATTCTGCAATTTCTGGTAATAATATCGACGGGTTACGTGAAAATCATGTACTTTGTGGAAAGTCGTCTAAAATTCATGCACGTGAAATCGACTAAAACACAAGATATACGCTGCGATCAAGTGTGTCGCAAAGGAAGACTGATTTGGGTTAGGATGCAATTCAGCCTTGTCAACATTACTCCATCGGAGTATTGAGAAAATAACGGAATATCATAAATTGTGTAGAAATTCCTGGCTTAGACGAGAGCTCAAATCTAATTAATGCGCAAGTATTGATTAATTATCATTCTAATTAGCCATTTCCTTTGTTTTCATGGTCGCTAGGTCAAATGGATGACGTAGCTGTGAATAGAAATTATTATTCCTACAAAATAATTCATGGGTTTTCTGATTTCCTCGGTTGAGGAATATTATTTTGTAAAGTGAGAGGAATTTGAGTTTGCTCTTCTGGAAGACCTTCACTTTTAATTGCATCACGCCTCTCAATCCCAAGTACACCAAGAACTATTTATGAGTGAGAAGCACGACAAAAACAAATAGTTAGCACTTATACTTTATAATACTCAAAAACTAGTCAAATTATCTGCATCATTATCTCTAATATCTCGTCTTCGCAGACTTTGTAAGGTCTTCTCAGGCAAATGATAATTAGCTTTGAATAAATTAAACACAAACTGATTATAATTATTAAAACTATATTTTTGTGGAAAAAGAGAAAAGAATACCGCACAGTGGGTATGGGTATAGCTTCCCTGTCAGAATTAGTTGCCATTTTACACAGCGGCTTTCGACCTCCAGAACAACTTTTGCACAGGTGCCGAAAATATATGCCGAAATTGTTTGAAAAGTGTTTGTTTGTTTTTTGATAAAACCACTGTTTTGTGGGAGATTTATTTTAATGCTGTTTTTGGGCACATTTTACAACTTACAAGAGGATTAGCTCAAGAAACGATCAAAATAACCAAAAGTAGAGAAGACGTTAATGACGAAGGTGTCACAAGCGCTTTCACTTGACGGATTACTGGGTCAGTCTTACATCCGGGAATCTCTGAAGCTGTAATTAATACGTGTTTTTCTGAAGTATCTGAAGAAATATTTTCACCATAATAACGACAGCTGTCATGTCTTTGCGTTATTGATTACTACATGAATACCCCATGAAGTCCTACTGAAGCTAAACAACACAAACACAAGGAAGAACATGGAGTTATTAATATGAAATCCTCTGATTCATAAATAAAGATTTTTGTAACCAAGTGCCAGAAAAAATTCTGTAATTCTTTTTGAACTAATGCTGTGCAGTAACGCAACATAGTAATAAATAAATAAATTTTGCCTTCATGTGACAAACACACGACAATACATAATGCATGCACACATGATGGGTTTGACAACTTACGACTTACACTTACAAGTACTTACAACTTACAACCCCTCAACTTTAACTGACACGGATTATACAATTTACACATGACAATTTTTCAATATTTCTAAACACAACAAAACAAAAATGAATGAATGGATGGAAATTTAAATTTGCACCTCTATCCATTTCAATTAAAATTCTCAGCTATATACTTCTACGCGAAACGTCTAAAGAGCCTAGGAATGACAGACACAGACATCAACAGTAATTTGCGCCTATACAAACCGCGCGCCGCGCCAAGAACAACAACTTTACCGAGACACGTATTCTTCAATTTTAATTGTTGAGACAGAACTTGTCTTTCAATCAACGGTCTAATAATAGTAATTAACAGGGATGGTCGTAAACAATGAGTCACCCATACGAGAAAACTCTTGCTGTTTCCCATACTCCCTAAGCGTAACAAACATTTACCGTTCATTTCACTTTTCTCACACGGAACAGGATTCAGGTGTAAAATTTTAAGAATTCATTTTAGAAATCTGGCAAAGTTAGTAATAATCGTATTCACGATAAAGCGAGCATTCCATTGTATTGACACTGTCAACTGTATGGATATTTTTGAGGCTACATTAATTTTACACTCGAATAGTGTTCGTTGTCACACCTTAGCTAATACTCTACTAATTGCAAAAATGTATTGGTTCGTAAATTGGCATTACATGAGACAGGCTCTACCTATACATATGTACACCCTGTCCAATATGAATTAAGAACTATTTTTTTTCAATTTTAATTTTCACTCATATTCGCCTGGTGTCCTAATTTCTGTGTCGTGCGTCGAAATGTTACGTGAGTGTGAGTATACGCAGGTGGGTTCGTCTGTGCATAAATGCTAATGTTTTAATTCTTGTATTCAAATAAAAGGCTGTACTGACTGTACTGTACTGTATGTCCCATTGATTAGCACTTTCGTTGTGTAACTGTCTACGGCGTACGTTACTCCGTTCAACCCTTATCCTTTATGGCCAGACGTAAAATTTTTATACAGACACAAAAAACAAAAGGAACTGCATTGTTTGTTGAGATTTGGCATATTGGCTGATAATGCGCGCATGCATCAGGTGAATGGAATAAAATAAATACTATTCCACACCACATGAGGCTTTAAGCTCTGTGTCTGTGAGTGACCATGCATGGATGCAATGCAAAAAAATGCAAAAATTATAATATATTCATATCGGACGAAGACGACAGCCAATTCAACACTGTCTGTCTAATTATCACAAAGGTCAACACTGCAATCGAATCCTTTCTGTTTCAATCTTGAAAATTGCAATCAATCGTATCATTTCATGGTGAAGTTAGATACATTTTTTTTTATTTAACCCTTTCACAATATCTTAAGCTTGAGCTTATTTATTTTAGCAATAATAAAGAATTAAAAAGTTGTTGGTCACTCATCTGTCAAACATCACTCACGACCTATTGCTTGTATGATGAGAAGCACGACTCGCTCAGTCGTTCAAAAATTATATGCAATTTTGATTTGATTCCAATGCACAAATAATTGAAAATATGTCCAATCGAAAATTAAATAAATAAATGAATAAATAATAAATAATTTTGTGAATGCATCTTTGCAATACAGAATACAGTACAAATGGAATAAATGTACGACAGTAGAGTTGGATCTTTGTTAATCGTAAGCAATCAAATCACTCCGGGATATTGCAATTTTCAACTTGGGAACATGATGGGCGATTAATAAAAATATTGAAGGAAAAGAAAGGTGAGACTCTACTCTAATGATTCACGAATTATGAGAAAATATATGCAATGATTATTTAAGTTACTTCTTACCATACCGTTGACAAAAGCGTGGACGTATAAATAAATAAATACTACAAAAAGTGTGAAGGTGGACAAGATATCTTCACATCTCATGTTTTAAGAGTCAAATTAAAACCAGAGTCTTTATGTCTAATTGTCGTCAGGTACAAAACAATTGATGGGTTTGCGTGTTTGTTCATATCATATCATTTTATTTTACATGATGACGATGAAGATGAGATTCATATCATAACGGCTAGATTGCAATTTTTTTTTCTTGGGATTCCTTAGCCTTTACTCACTAACGTCATGCATATTATTACATGGCAAAGATCTTTAATCTTAACTTGTGTCCATGTGTTGTCTCTCTGGGTGCTATGCGGCTATTCCTATTGCCTGCCGGGGGTCGAGGAAAGGAAAAGCATGAAACCAAATAATCACAACTAACTTTATTATAGAAGATGAAGAAGTTGTTATAATTACGGTGTAGTTGGACACCTTCACCTGGATTTTGTTGAATTTGTCTGCCTGCAGTCAAGAGGTGTCTAATGTCCGTCAGTGCCGTGGTTTGCCTGTACAGACACTACTAAAAGTATTAATGATGGGTAGGTAGGCTTGATTATTTGGAACTTTACCGTTACCTCTGTATCTTTCCTCTTTGGTGATGAATATGTATGTATGGATGAGATCAAAGATGCTTCTTCTTGGGACCCTTGCTTAAAAGAAGATGGACACGATGGTCATCTTGTTTTTGGTCTTTGAACACTCTTACTGATCTGTTGTATTCCTTCATCGTCTTCTCTTGTTCTTTACTCATTATCTGATTGTCAATCGTCTTCTGTAGTGCCTCATCAGTTTTTTATGTGATAGTGAGGCCGACCAAGAGGACACCAAGTATTCGGCTGAATTTAGTTTTTTAAAACAAAGAAAAACCCTTATTCAGACTGTGTAGTGTAGTGTTTCATTTCTTATTGGATTTTGGATATTCATGTGGACATAAAGCTAGGTTTGTACGTAAACATTTTTTTATAAATTTTAGCGAAGTTCATGTGAAGCAAATAGTGTACACGCTTTCGGAAGTGCTTTGTTTCCATCCTGAAAATCTTCTGACGTGATACTGGGATTATTGGACATGAGCTTGAGTTGACATTGTTTCAAAATTAAAGTGCATAATTATTAATGTCTATCTGGGAGGAGTTGCGGTGTTCTGAAAAAATCGGAGTAGTTTTGAAAATATGAAATCGTGTTTTCTACATATTCCGGATTTGCGGAATTGAACCACCGCACCAAGTGTATTTATGCTATCGTAGAAGCGTTGTGCATTACACTACCGGTTTTGAATACGAAACAACTTGCAGGTTTTTTTTAAAGTTAACACTGCTCGCGACGATTTAAATTAAATCCACATGAAGTTGTTAGTATGATAATTCAATTCATACAGAATTTGTTATCCAACAAATTCTGTATGAATTGAATTATCAGAAGAAATTGAAAGGATTTCTGGTTGTTCAATTAACTGACACAACTTCATTTCTTAATATTAGAGTCCTAGTTGAATTATTAATCGAATGCTTACATGGTTAAAAAAATGAATTTGTAAACCACTCGCCAAATGATTTCGATTTAAGTCTAATACTTTACACAACAGAATAGATAAACCAAGAGTTGAATGATTTGAAACTATTTTATTGACTCACGAAGTATGAGACGTGTATTTGGGAAATATTAGCTAGATGGTATCTGAAATAAGAATTAGTTCCAAATTTCCAAATTACTTGGTGAGTTAACCTAGCTGGAGGCGTACAATGTATAACTTTGAGAATTAGGTCGATCAGAATCGAATCTGAAGATCGCACAGAAAAAGGCGTCCACATCAGTCCAAATTTGTTGTTAGCGTTGAGTGTTGTTGAGTACTTATTTCGGATAAATATTTGTTATAAGTCCTGAGGAGGTGTGAAATATTAGAGATGAGTCTTAATTCATGACTCACGCCCACCTTAAGTAGCGTGTCCATATTATAAAACCTCTTCACACAACTCTTATTACTTGTAAACATCTCACTGGTGTTGTTATTTAATGCTCATGACCGACTGTTGATCCACCTTACTCAACCGGAATTTCCTTAACCGGTAGAGTAAAAGACTATTTAGCAAGTATAATTTCAAAACTCACCTTTTTGGTGTTTTCCCGAAAGTTAGTAGAATCATTCAAATGTGTACCTAATGCTCACAATGAAGCCGCGCGACCTTGCGCTCTTTTTAAAGGAGAAAGGAGCGCCTAATTAATTATTTTATTATAGGTGAGGAATCACTTGAACGTCGAACGCTTCTTCACAAACGTAGTGCGTTCATTAATTGTTTGTGTCTAATTGTATCATTACGAGCTTTGAGTTTATGATAATTTTTATTAGCTCATATTTGGACTGGAATGACAATTTTGGAGCACAATTAAACCTCTATGGTTTAATTTAGAACTCTTGATAGCCTTAACATCAATTCACATCTACCGTTTTATTTAGTTTTTTTTTTTTTACTATACTGCCAGTTCAGAAATGCATTCAGACTAAAAGTTTGACCTCATTGACGACACATTTAAACCCGTAGATGAAACAAACATTAATTTTAACCCCTTGGGATTGAGTGCCTTTTGAAATTTTTGGTTTTATCATTAATTTTGGAGTTTATTCACAATGATATCAACTGTGGCCTAGCGTTTGTGGTTCTGAGCTGTAAGACATTTTATTGTTTCTGTATGTACAATTTTTCGGCGCGTTGGACCGACCTTAGATATTAAGAGACGAAACACATTATACCGTACGCCGTACAACCATAAGTAATTGTGTATCCGTTTCAAAACACATCAGAAATTACAACGGAGCAGTCATGAACAAGGGTAGGGTTATTCAGTATTTAATATTTGTACGAAGCCTGATCATACAAAGGTCGCACTTTTCTGGCTAGGAGTTATATCAAAAATATTAGTCTGGAATGAACTAAATACGATCACGATCGACGAATTCAAATGATCTTTGAATATTTATAACATATCTACATATTATCTATAAACTTTGTAATCCCCACAAACTTTGAACATCTTTCGTTTACGCGTGTCTCGCAAATGGGTTGAAAAAATATAATCAGAACAAGTTCAGACTTCAGATTTAATTTTGCGTATTCAAACCACTTATGAAAAGCGAGATTCAATATTCAAATTCAGATTGACTAGAAACTCCCAGGATTAGTCAGTTAGAGTGTCCTAATAATACATGAATATTAACAATTAAGCTAGTGTGTTTACATGGGAAATGCTACGCGTTAGTCTTAATCAGTTTTGGGTGGTTTAACTATAAATATTCTTTCTCGGATCTTACAAGGGTGAGCCACACAGATACAGCTTGCATGTATACCAGCATCCAGATATGACATATATTTATTTTGGGTTCCCGAGTATGCCCGCAACACTAATCAGTCTTTTGTCTGCAAAAATCATAATTGTGCCCCATATGTCACGAAATGATATTACCATGTAATATGAGAAAAGCCAATCATCATCATGGACCTGGGATTCATTTCTAATCTACATTAAAGCATTTATACCGGTTTTTACAACAGACAATTCTGAAAAGTTTGAAAGACCGAACAAAAAAACATTATCTAACTCTCTAATCTGAATCTGAACTACCAACGAGTCTTCGTGTTTTAGGGTGTAAATAAAAATTACCACATTCTCCGTAACTATCCAAAATATGTTCGAATAAAAAATAATTTCCAAATATCTGAACTACGGTTTATTGACATGTTAGTTTATCGGGCTACTACTTAAACCAAATGATCAAAACGGTACAAAAGACCACAACACGTCGAGAACTCTAGAGACCACATTACGGAAAAGTATGTGAATCCACTACGGCTTATTAATTTGTAAGTTTGTTATTTTTTGAACAAACTCAAACCTCTGAACTTAAGAAACTATTGCACGTCAATGTGTAAGCTGAAATTACAAGTCATCGTCATATGGTGACAAATGCGGTAGTAATAATAGTAATGACAATATTAACTATGAATAATACCAACCCTGCTTTGTTCAGTTTTATTTTGTATAAGCAACTGCATCAGCCACAGCAATAACATACGAAACTCATTAAATGTGACATTGGGTATGGCAACGAATATATTACCAATCTCGGATTGACACATTTCTGCCACTCCGAGTAACTGACAAAAAGTTCTTTCAGCTTTCTTTCAACACAAAGGCCCTATGTAAGCACAATTGCTAGTTATGCAAAGACACCACAAACCATTATTAGCAATTTAAGGAACTGCAAATTCTTGACGAGAAAGTACTAAATGTATTAAAACAATTTCCGCTAATCTGTGGTGATTCCAAAATTGTCATGTTCTTCATTTGTAAGGGCGATTTCTGTAAGTCTCAAGAATCATAATTTGCTGTATATTTCGGCTGTCTGTTAGAAAACCGAAAATGGCACGGATTAGCTCAATATCTTTTAAGATTAATGTGAAATACGTTGACGGGAATGTCGACATTCGTCACGCCGTGTGTAATACTTTGCATGGATAGAATCAATTGAAAGACCAGGAGTTTCCTGTTCTCATTTCATTGTTGAAAGACTGAAGCTTTAGCATAGCATAACCACCACTCAGAAAATACGTAGTGGAATTGAATTCATAATCTTACCTCCGGGAGTCAGTTCTTTGACCATTTCCATTTGACCCAAAAGTGTTCAATGCTTTCTCCGACTAACATAAATACATATATAAGGACAAAATTGTTGAAGTCCTGAACTCTTCCCGATCTCTAAGTACACGGAAGCTTAACATGTTCATAAAGTTAGCAAATAGTATTTCTAGCTTTCCAGAAACTTTGATCTTTAAATTGTGCATCAGTAGTAAAAATTAGATCAGGTCCCTTTGGAACCGCTTAGCTCTTATAGCAATTATCCGTTTTTAGAATTCAGCAACTTCAGGTCAAGATTTTAATCCTTGGGTACACGGTTGCGAATCGCTTTTAACTTTTGCAACATCCATTTGTCCATATTACTGAATTTGTTATTAATTCAAAAATAAAGATCTGATTTAAAATGAACATTAGTGTTGTACTTGCTATGAAACAAATCTCTTATGATACGTTTGCTAATTTGGAACTCAATTAATGACATGTGCAACGGTATCCGATATGGATCCTACCGAATATACTTGGTTAACAATATAAATGACTTTTGTTCTGTGAATACAATGACACTAATAATTTTGTTGATTTGCAGATAACCGAGCCTGAGGGCCAACTCCACCATGGGGAAGTATTCCCTATTCATCTGTATAGCATTACATTTGGTAAGTAAACTGCTGTTTTCTTAACTTGAAATTTGTGGTAAAATTAAGTCCAATGTGAGATATTTTGAATAAATCACACAAATTACAAAAATTTGCATTTTCACATACCATTGCGACATTTCGTTTTCTCTAGTTGATTTATGCATGTATGAGATGATAGCATAATCGTCACAAGGGCATCTTGGATCATATTGAATTACGACGTAAAAAATAACACTTATTACGACAAATATGGCTGGTGAGACTTTAAAAAACATATCATGAAGGGATGAGGGTTTTTGAGTTAATTGAGTCCTGTTAGACGCACCCGTTTTACGGAAACCTTATTGATCCCACTCATCATGCATATTCATACAATATTCAACCCAATTTTGCATTATATTTTGGTATTAGTATTAATTAAACTATTTTGGACTGACTAATTTAGATAGATAAGATAATACTTGACGGATGCAAAGGATGTTCCTTCGTACTTCATTTTATTTTTTGTTATATGCACAATATGCAGTGAGGAGTAGCTTAAAAAATAATAATCAAATGATAATTGTATAATTCATAAATGTTAAACGTATATAAACTTTTTAATTATTCTGAAGGTAATAAATTAAACCTGATCGCAACAAAAACAAGTACTCGCTAGGAAACTTGTTTCCCAGCTGAAAATGTTAAATACTGTAATACAGGTACATTAATTTTTGAGTAATTCATTGCTTTCATTCAGTACCTTGTTGTGTGCGGCTAATTGTTTTTATTGGTAGTTTTTTGACTCGAGACATGAACAAGCACTTATGAAATTACACGTACGTCTCCATCATCATCTCGTTCTAGAGGATGAAATGGAAACTGAACCTATGTAGTTGTTGTATCCGTGATGAATGGAATCCTTCGTCAGGTGTATCTTAATCTTACGTAATCCATTGTAACGTTATGTTTTAACAGGGTTTGGTTGTGCCGTTGCGTTGTGCCATACTAGGACGCTTACATTTTCCCATTCATCATTTTTTTAGCATATTCATTTTCACCCTTCGTTTGACTGACTGTCGTGGGTCGAATTCACAGATGAGGATGAGAGTGTATTACTATTGTACATTTTTTAATTTATTTCTATGTAAATCTATTTGTTGTGCACAGACTTAGTCTACGAAATTGAATTGAAAGCATTTGACCTGTACATAATTCTTAGCCGTTTTTACAATTTTGTTAAAGCCTTCCTTTTTGGAAATCTAACTGAATTTATTTTGCCCAGTTGCACAAGACGTCTGATTCAGTAGTATCAGAAACAAGTAATAGCCGACTTTAAAATCTAATATGAAAGAACTCACACGGAAACCACTATTTGTATGTAAAATGTCTGACTCGTGCTAAAACATCATTTCACTAGTCTGGTCAAGTCACGATTATGTTGATTTTGTCTCTATTCGTTAAAATTATCTTTGATGAGGTCGCGCTAGGGTATGGCTAATACAATTTTATAACTTCAACGAAATCAGTCATTCTTTTTCACTGAAGATCTTTTGCACAACTTTGATTGATTTGTGCAGAACAAAATAATTTTTCTTGTCAGTGAAATGTCGGGAAAATATTGAGGACCTCAGAATAATAGAACAGTGCAGTGTGGAGCTGGACCTGCTTTCTATCCTATGAGAGTCTAGAATTTATTCTGAATAAGTTATTGCAGACTCATTTGTATAAAAAAATCCGAAAGAAATCCGGCAATAAAATGTCACCCAGATGTCAAGTAGTTCAATTGTCCCAATATTTTACTCGGAGACCGATTCAGATGCAAATTGCATTTTATTTAAGTGTCAACCAATTCAACAGGCTTTAAAGTTATAGTTTAATTACACGTAGGTACGAATTTGAATCTAAGGAGTAGTTACACGGACAAAATATATTGAAGTTTTTGAGAAGGTTGACAAAAGCATCTTGTGTTCACAAATCACAAGCCATCCTGGTCAACTCAAACATGCATTAAAAACGATTACCTATGCTAACTTCACGATTAATCTTCAACAATGTCACGTAGACAGGGCTGGAATTGAGTTATTTATTGTTGTCTTCTGAAATGTGTGTCTTTAGGGAAATAGGGATTAAGTTGAATATGTTTATTCAAATGATTACACTATTGAAGCATAGGACTAACCCTTCTTTTCAAATGTCTCGTGCTCAATATTCTTTAAAATGAAACATTCCGGAATTATTGTTTATAAATTATATTTACAGCTATGCAATGTTGGGGCTAACAATGATAGAGCTGTTGGTCGGCGTCAAGCAGCGAGATTTGGTGATCGAATACCAGTGGATTCCAGCGGTCCTGTTCGACACGTACGGATTGAAAAACTTGATGTTCGATGTACTAAAGCTGGCCTAATCGTATCTGTGGATTTTGATGGGCCATTCAATGGTGTCATTTACAGTAAGGGTCACTTCTCTAACAAGAAATGCCGGTGAGAAACTTATTCAAATACAATATCGAACTCAAAAATCTGCCAATCACGTGCAAACATAATTACAACAAAAATGAGTTATTTTTATGTGGAGCTTTTTTTCTATAGCTTAAAACCTAGGAATGAGTAGAATACCGAATAAAAAAACTCGAAAAATATTTATTTTTTCTAAAAATTCAGAAACACGTGAAATGACTAATGATTTCGGAGATTCTGAATGTGTACATAAGAACCGTACTCTTGAGGCACAGCCCGGGACGTTGTTTAATCTAAAAATAAATGCTCAAAATTATCAATACGAAAACTCTATAAGAGACCGTTCCATCATTTGTAGTCTTTAAGTTTTGTAATTATACAACAGAAATTATGAAATTGTGTTCTTAACTAATTGTGTCACTTTGTCGACTGAAGGTACGTAGAGGCGAATAGTGGATCCCAAGAACTAACATTTGTTGTCCCTAATGACCAGTGTGGTTCAGAGAACAGTGGAGGAAAAACAGTTAGCAATGTTCTCATATTTCAAATGGATGAGTCTGTGCAGGTACATAATTTCACACAATTTTCGTACACGTCAATAATGTAATTCATTTCTTTAATCATCATCACCATAAATGAATGTGTGAAGGAAATCTGGGACACGGCAAGAAAAATTTCTTGTGATCATTGTGAAGGATGTTTGAAGCAAGGGAAAATGGTGGTTTTCAAACCGTTGACAGTCGGCATGTTGGATGTCACTCATCACCCAATTGCGGGGTCATCATCTTTAGACTGTTGGATGGACATACAGAAAGGAACTTTCCCAAATGTACAATAAATTGAACTTTGAAAATATTCATGAAATCTAATTCTGACTCTTTGTACATATGAATTAATTCGCTTTCCAGACGGTTCCGATTGGAGGACAAGTCGCGATAGGAGAAGAACTTACCATACTTATTTATTTGAAAGATGAAGAGAAACAATACGACATCAGTGTAAAAGACTGCTGGGCTTTTGAGACTGAAAATTTTGATGATCAAAACACATCAAAGGTTCAGCTCACAGATTACGACGGCTGCCCGAAGTAAAGTCTCAAATTATGTATTAATCATTAGTTTCCACGTGTTTTACAAACTATTAATATTGGACGGGCCACATACATTTGACCGATAGAGAGAATATCCTGTAGTAAAGAATAAATGAATTAACACATTTAGAATATGCATTATGAAGAAGTGAAGTAACACCGGGCTATATTATGAATTAAAAATATTCCACTAGACTCAATTTTGCCAATTTCAACGAAACATTGAAAGTAAAATTTCCAGGTTCATTCCATTCGCGTCTGAGGACAAGCTTTTGTCCCATGAAAGAGAATTTTCATAAAGACATCTTTTGATGATCAAGCAATTGAACCTGTTGTACCAATTATTCTAAATTTGGAAATGTAAATGTTTGCATTGTACAGAAAAATGTACTAAATTATTATATGTATTTATCCTGACTGATAGAAAAAAAAAGTTGATTGGCAATTGGAGGAAGACATATGACACCCAAGGTGCGGGAGCCACAACAATAGCTTACACAAATATGACAGCATTTAAGTTTCCTGATAGTGACAATGTGCACTTAACATGTAATATCGAGGTGAGCTTCAACTAGGCACTGAAACAATATAAATCAGGTAGCTAATGTTGATAATGTTAATGCTAATGTTACTAAAAACAGTTATGCCGAGATATATGCGAAGAAACGTGTCTCTCGAATTCCGGGGCTCTTCTACCGGGCAAAAAAGATACAACTTATCCAACAACAAGGTATAATCCACCCACAACACAACCCACAACGCGTGCAGTAACAACTCTTCCTCCAAGAACGCAGCCACCCACACGGGCTCCAACGACAAGGCCTCATGAATCCGAAGAGGACATACAACCTGGAGGCTATACACCAGCACCAACGACAAGAGCTCCCGTTTGTTATCCGGGTAATTACATATGAAACCAAATTTAACCATTCTATATTTATTCCCCATGTACATGTATTCTGTATTTTATCCCCATGAAAATAGGTTTACTTGATATAAAAACAGGCAAAGATTTTTTAATATTCATACCCCCCCCCAGGTTCACTGGACCCCAGGTGTATTCAGACTACGACGGCTCCATCTCGAAGGACTGATAGTCCTACAACTCGTGCTCCTCTATGCTATCCAGGTAAAGACTAGGTTCAACAAATCCATATCTAGAAATTAATTATGAAAAGTTATGAATTGGAATGTACTCGACTATTACTATTAGGTTCATACGATACGCGGTGCAACACGCTTCCACCTAGAACTCAACCACCAACAATTAGAGCTCCGACTACAAGGCCCCATGAATCCGAAGAGGATATACAACCAGGAGGTTATACTCCAGCACCAACGCTACCTCCGCGAACAACGAGGAAGCCACTATGTTATCCGGGTAAATAAATACACAACCCCAACAACTTTAAATTTTCTAACATGCCTTTCAAATATAATAGGACAACCAGACCCACGCTGTAATAATCCTCCAAGTACTGAACCACCGACAACACTGCCTCCAAGGACGCAGCCACCAACAACCAGAGCTCCCCTATGTTATCCGGGTTCTTACGAGCCAGGTTGCCCAACACCTCCGCCAAGAACGCAACCACCAACAACCAGGGCTCCCCTCTGCTATCCAGGACAGGTCAGCAAAACTACTCAAACACTAAAGCACCATAGATACTTCAGTTCAATTTGTTGCAATATTCAGTAAATACATGAGTTGAATAGTTAATAATCTTAAGTATATATGC
>JAQIXO010000076.1:0-48075 GCA_034700305.1 Protaphorura armata
ATTTCCAAGAATTTCAAATATAGAAATGAAATGAGTAAGGAGGTCGAAGGAACGTGGCGTGACCTTTAGAATATTTTTCATTTCTTTTCTGGTCCATAGTGAGTGAGTGCTAAAAATTCGAGTCACGCCATTCCAAAATTTGTATGCACCTTACCACTCGGCATATTCACTCACAGTCCGGCGTACAGTCGTGCAAAACATGGAACTTATCATTTTTGGGCCTTTTCTCTTTTATTTTGCTGTCGTCCGAAACCCATACAATTTTTTTTTGAAATTAAGGGCAAATATTTTGTACCACCCTGGACATAACAATGGAATTGTTATGCACGGCGGGTACACAGTACACACATATGAATTGGGGAGATGAAATTGCATTTTGAAATGTGAGACGCTATGGTACAGGGTTTGCACTTGTACTGTACTGTACTTGGACGTACGTATATTGTATTGGATGACATGAATGAAAATATAATGACTGATCAGAATTTTTATGTGTGACTTTTTTCCTTAGAGTTCTGCCGAGAAGATTTGGCTCGAGCGAAGACGGATGATCTTTGGCTCAAAAGATTCTTGGCTGACAAGGAGAACGACGTGAAACTGGCCACTCAAATGCTTTATGAGACTTGTCAATGGAGAAAGGAATTCGGGACTAATGGTGAGACATATCCCTGACATCTTAGCCATATTGTGTTATGGACAGTACAGATAGTCCAGTCCTCCAAAAGTCATCTTCTTTTATCATTAGGAGCCTTATCTCATAAATACATGATAGACAGGACAAGGATGGGTCCAGCAGTCCAGTAGTGCACTTTTGCACTTTAACGACCAGTACAAAAGATTTGGGTCAGATTCTCAATCTGATTTGAATTATGGACTCGCTCCACTGCTTCTCAGATTTTCTGAAGACAGGAAAAACAACATAAATCACTATCCTTCCTTTTTGTGTGAGACTTTTTTTTCAGATAAACGAAGATCTCTGTTTTACGACTCAAAGTGACATAATCTAGGAAATCTGCACAAATCTTAAAGCCCAATACCAAAAATAGTATATTTTTTTAAAAAAAATGCCATAAAAATTAGCAGATTTATTTCTGTTTATTACCTTTGTGTGGTTTTTATCATGTGGATGGCGTCTTAGCGTCGTTTCTTGGTCGCTCCATGACATTGCGTTCCTTGCCAATAAGATTCTGCATACCTATACGCGTACTATATAATATTCAGATTTCACGCTTGACGGGTGTCCTGCTTTGTACTATGTAGTGGACTTGGACTTCCATGGACATGTTGAGTCTCTAAGGTTAGGTTGATTACTTTCACCCCCTACCGTGCTCCAAATTCATTGGATTGGAACTGGATAGCATAGCATGGTGTTCCAAAAAATAAAACCTCATCAATTATTCTCAAAAAAAAAAGTTTTTCATTACTTTTCCCGACCTCTTCGCTCTATCGCCATCGCTCTGTTCTTTTCTTCCATGCAATCTGCAGTCTAAGGAATATAGTAATAGTAGTAGTAGTATGTGGTAGTCGCCTGAGTCGCCTGAGCCATAGCCATAGGAGGAGAAAGTTCCGCACTTAAGAAACTTCATTAAGACTTGCTCCCGTCCTCTTCCTCCATTACTAACCACTCACTCCTTCATCATAATGCCATCTCCCTGTACAATCCACCACTACAGGGTGGTTCATAACCTCTAGTCTATCTACAATGCACAAGCAATGGTTATGAACCACCCTGTAAAATTAAAAACTCAATGGTCAATTGTGCCCCGTTTGGGATTGGCGGGATTTTATATTCTATCAAAATTTTGTGGTAGATGGCGTGAATCCTAGTGTAAAAATAGAGCCCCTTTTGACGACTCATCTCTTCAGAAGTGCTCGAACGTGCGAAAATGTGAAAAATCATGCACAATTCAAATTTGCACTTCAATTGGTACATTCATTATATTTTTTATTACATTTCCTGTCCTGGTAAAAATGCAGAAGCACAGATCGACAGACTCACAATCCGGATGAGAAAGTAGAGCAAAAAGTCAATAACCGCGCGAATTCGGATTTTTCTTTTACTCTACTGCCTTGCCTGATTCCGTGTTACATATTCTAGAGCTTAACAAAATTTGCATACTACTATGACTATGAGGTAGAGGTAGAGGCAGACTTACTTCCTTTTTCTTACCAGACAGACACCAGAGATGCTTTTTTTTTTAAAAAATCAATTGAGACAGAAGCTTTTATGAGTTTCCGTGTTGGAATGGATTTCATATCTTTATTGAATGTGATTTAGTCCCTTTTTCTCTGGGTTGGTCTGTCTGGTTCGACTTCGACGTCGACTACTTTGATTTTCTTTCCAACCCTTCATAATCAGAGATGGGCCCTTACCCTGAAAAACTTAGAAATGAAATTTTGCCATTAGATCCCTTAGGAAGAAAACCTTACGGAGTTTGAGAGTAAGTGCCCAGGTATGTATTAGCTGGGAATAGTATTTTCCCATCCTCCATTTTCCTAATGGACTCAAAGCGAAGTAATAACGCGGGTCGTTTGAACTAATGGGGAGAAAGGAAAAGTGGGAAAGAAGGGGGACCTCCCACGCTGGAGCCTGAGTCTGGTTTTCCTCTCGATAATGGCAATGGCAATGGAATGGGAATCCAACTCTCTCTCTCTCTCAACTCAATCAATTAGAAAATTTTGAGCTCTAGGACTACAGGAGTCGTCTGGATATATGTCGAAAATGTAAAAGTTAATGCACACTCCATTTAGTTCAGAATGTTCCGTGGCTTAATTAATTAACTGTGGAAGGGCATGGAGTTCATAATAATAGACTCCCACTCCATTGCACTCCCTTTTTACTTCCCTCTTCAGGAAACTCATAATTTATCTTTATGGGTCAATTTTTTTCACACTCGAATGAATTCAGTGTTAAAAGTTTACCTTGTCCTAATGCACTGCCCGGGAAGGGAAAAGTCATACAATTATTTTTGGCGTCATAGCCAAACTAAAAAATGTCATGTTAATCTGCCCCGCGGTTAAATTAAGAATTTGAACCCAATGAAGTCAAAATTCAGGTATTAAAATTTGTAATTTCTTATGAAATGTGAATGTATATTTAGACCTGGACCACACATCCCTCATTCCTGAAGTCCTTGAGAAAGGAGTCCTCTTCATTCGAAACACTGACAAGTGGGGGAAGAAACTGTTGGTGTTCAAAGCAAAGTTCCACTCCAAAGGTGTTCACAACATGGAGGAAGTCAAAAAGTTCATTGTCTACTACTTTGATAGAATAGAGAGGTAATTAACACACATCCACTCATCAGAAAACGAAAATGAAAACTCACCTCAACCCCTCAACCCAATTACCTTTCCTTTCTTGTCTACTTTCTCTTGGCGAAAGTAAAAGTGAAAGTCTTTTCAAAATTTCACATTTTTCCTCATTAACAATTTTTTTGGTAACTCAATTTTCATTTATTTTTTTCTATCGGGTTCCAAAATTATTTGACTGTGTCGTTGTCGTGTCTTGTTGCATGAAAACTTTGAAAATCCCAATAGACAGCGGAAGATGACAAAAACCAGGGTTTCTATTATAGAACGAAAACTTTTGCTATGAATAAGACCCACGTGTCAGTTTCATTTTCATTAAACTCAAAATTGGATCCCGTTCCTCATTAACTAACTCATCTGTGAACTTCCAGGAATCCAGGAAGTCTTTGACTTTTCCAGTTCTCCATGTTGAGTTGAGTGACATGACATGAAAATTAATTCTATTCCGGTTCTTTGACTCTTTGACATGAATGAATGAATGAATGACGGATTTCAAATTATTAGGCTCATATTTTATAAGCCAAGCCTATTTCAATTCAATTCAATTCATATTCATACGTTATTTCTCTCTCTCACATTTTCTCGTGAATGAAGTTTTGCTGAGCTCAGGTGTGAAAGTGAAAGTGAAAGCTTTCACTCATTTTCTACATACGCATTCAGGCACTTTCACCTTATTTCCAAAAATTCATTTCATTTTCATATTAAAATCCATTCGTCTTTCCCAAGGCTCAAAAGGGCAAGAAAATGAGAGCATTCCAGAAAAGTGGGTTACAAAATTTTGTCCGGCACAACGTAGAGCTGGAAACTGGAAAAACATCCGGTCTTATATTTTTTTGCAAAAAAAAGACAGCACTCGAGACATACACAAATATTCCCTAGGACCCGGACCCATGCAATTTACATTCATATGTATTTATTTGCATGTATTGTCTTGTTCACGTTTTGTCTACTTTCTTCGAGATGACATGATTTATTTATTTATTATGTAATGTAAAATGTCTTGTATATTTTTTCATACAGAGAGGCGAAGAGTGAGCAAATCTCTGTGATCTTTGACATGAAAGACACTGGATGGAACAACATGGACATGGACTTCATTCGTTACTTGATTACACTCCTCAAGTCCTACTACCCTTACTTTGTCAACTTTCTCATGATCTATGAAATGCCTTGGCTTTTAAAATGTAACACATTTTTTTTATAAATATAACAATTATGAACCACCCTGTAATTAATTATTAATTAATTTTGTACATAGCGGCCTGGAACATAATAAAAGGATGGTTGCCGGCCAAATTCGTTGACCGTGTTAAATTTGTGGATAAGAAAACGATTGGAGAATTTATAGACATTGACAATCAATTGGAAGCCTGGGGTGGGAATGATGACTACAAATACAAGTTTATACCAGAGAACCGTAATAATAATTCTGTGTCATCTTCTATTTCTACTTCTGCCAAACCGGAAATGAAAGATCAACGGAGTGTTCAAAGTCTGGATGATCCGGACCTACCACCCGTACTTGTTAATGGACATGGGAAAACAAAAACTCCTCCGGAAGTCAAACCCAGACACAGTAAGGTAAGTAAAGAGAACAGGAGATTGACAAAGGAAACGAAAGGGCAGACCGGAAGGAAGTTGAGCAATCATACTTAAAGTACACAACAAAACACATGGTGTTTCTTTCCTTGTCTTCCTGGAATTTTCAAAACATTTGTAGAGCTAAAATTTTACAATTTAATTCGAAATTAATTGCCTTGAGCTAAAACATTTAATTTCATTGAACTGCAACCCCCAGTATTAATTTTCCCTTGGTAACAAAAAAAAATCAACTTGGCGTCTTTTGTACCAAACAACCCAAAATATTGACCTCAATGGAAAAATTCATTCTGAGAATTCATTGAATCCGTCACACATCGAATTTTCTCGATTTCCCGGATAAAGTGCAAAAACATATTACAATTTCAAACGACACTTTTGAATTCTCAGAAAATAATCACAAAAATGTCGAGCACTAATGTTCGAATTGATCAAGAGCGTAAGGCGAATTAAAATTTCAATCAATTAATTAATAATGGTGAATTTCTTAATTACAATTCCAGGTAAAATTGACAGGTGCAGATGGCGGAGTGGACACGACCAGGATTAATATTACGTCCATTGAGAGTGACCCACCTCCACCCGAAGCCGCACTTTCCTCACCGAGAGTTTCGACGAGTACGTTTCAAAATTTTGAATTTTTTTTTTCAAAAATATTTTTCAAAAATATTTTTCAAAATTTTGATTTTTTTTTTCGAAAATATTTTTCAATATTTTGATTTTTTTTTCTTGGTAAACAGATCAATTGGCTGAGGTGGATGACACGATTACATTCACGAGTACCCCGAGTGGGATCATGGCTACTTTCCACGTTCGAAATTTGAACATCGAGACAATTATCATCAAGGTAGCGCCATCTATTTAACATATGTGGGTCAAAGGTCAATTAATTGTAATGATTTTGAATCCACAGGTGAAAACGACCGCTCCAGAAAAGTACCGTGTTCGTCCGACGATTGGGCTAATCGAGGGTGGAGCTCGTGCCCCAATCAACGTGTTCGTCCATGATGGTGTCCCCATCTATACTTTACCACATGATCGATTCCAAGTTCAAGTCAGTCTCGTCCCTCCCGGATTCCAATTGGACAATGCTGAGACGGACTCTGGCACTGGCGCTGGGTCCCATTCCATCAATTTTGGAGATTTACAGACCCAGTGGAAGGTACAGTCACTTAATCTCCTTATCATATCGAACAATTTATTTACTCTGAGTATGCGAATTGATCTGGAATTACGTACAATTCAGATCCTGCAATAGAAAAAAAAAGTAAAGTCAAATTTGGACGCACAATAATTCATTTTCTTGTCTTATTGTGAGTCTGAGTCTCAACTTGACAGTCAAATCCGTAAGTACATGTCACATGTGTACGTATGTGTAGGTGACTCAATTGAATCACTTCACTTAAGACCCTTAGGAAGGAAAAGAGGATAGAAATTGTAAAATAAAGCTCTTGACGGGATAAAATAAAAGGAAGAAGTTCTTGAGATTGGTTTTGGTCTCTACATGTAGATCCATAGTACGTATCGTAAAAACTCCTCCCGTCCCATCGTAAACTTTTGTTCATCTAAATTGAAATATTGGAAGACATTTCAGGAGAAGAACAACAAAATACGTATCGTATCGTACACTACACGATACACGATACACGATACTTCTAGGAAAATATTGAGCGATTTATTATTGCATGTATGCGACACATGCACAGATGCAGATGCGACACACAACAAGTTGTACATGTTTCAGAGAATTTGCAAAATTTGAATTCTTTAATATACAGAGGATGATCTTGCACAATTTGGCCAATAGTGTTGGCCTGAATTCACATGTTTTCCTTGACATATCGAACTCCGTACATCCACCATTTCTTGTACAGTACAGTAGAAAGTTGTGGAAGATGATTAAGTTTATGAACACCATCCTTCTTAGCTTCTTCTTCTCTTTTGTTAGAGACTGAGCTAAAGTTTATGGATTTTTGTTGATGTAATTATTGACGGAGGAGAAGAGAAAGCATTTTCTTTTCTTTCTCCACTTCCTGTCACTCTCCTCCTATTAACTCAACTAACTCTCTTGTGTCTTTCCATTGCGTTGGGTTAGCGTTGTCTAATATTCTACTGAATTCTGTTCTTGTGTTCCAGAATATTACTGGGACTGGTGCTGGACTTGAGACTCATCGATTGACTTGTAGAGTGGACCCAAGAATCACTCCCTCACCCTTGCCACACAGTCCAACCCCTAGGAATGAGGCTGGAGGGGTTGTGACCATGAACGAGGATGACATGCGTCGTGGATTGAGTCAATTAGAACAAAAGGTAACGCTTTAGTGTAATATTCTCGAATTTTTAAGGTCAAAGGTCATTTTGATAATTTAATTTAAAAACCACTAGATGACGGCCACGATCATGGCAGGATTGGATGAAAGATTCAAATATTTGGAACACCTCTTGTACGCCATTTTCTTTTTGGTTGGAATGGTGGGAATCATTCTTTATTTCAGCATGCCGTCCACTGTCCCTCTCCCGGACAATATTTGCACTATGAAAGAACACAATCTTCCGTTAGGTGGAAAAGGAACCTTTGGTGGATCACTTCCTCCACCAGTTGAAGGCAATTGCGGATCCGGTGGTGTTGGATGCAATGAGCTTTAATGAATTACTACAGCGAAAAAATTAATTAGAAAGAATAATTAATTCAAATGCAACGAAATGAAATGATCGACTGTCTATTATACATTGACAAAAAAACAAAGCTAAACTGTGATTTTGCTTCAAAAAGCAAACAAATACAAATACAAATTCTACGAAATAAAAACCAATTAAATAAAATTGTAAAATGAGAAGTCACTCACAATTTTTATTCAAGCCAAAATAGTTTATTGGAATCATAAATTTTATTTACATTAGCATAGCAAGCACAAGTACAGGGTGGTTCATAACTATTGCCCTTTAAATCAGAACAATAGAAAACAAGCCAAACTATGAATTATGAACCACCCTGTCCTGTACACTACACATGTTATTTTCCAGAGAGCTCCAGCTCCAGGAATTTCCCAAGTACGTATTTTACTAGTTTGTCTCATATTTCATAAGGAAGCGTGCATGAAATGAACGAACGAATGTTGTTTTTCTGGAGCTGGAGCTGGAAGTCTTACTGGAGAATCGATACGTCTGGAGAAGGAATAAGGGAACTGGAAGGCGGTGAAGCTCATATTTCAATTCACAACTTGAGAGTTGGCAAAATTAATGTGAAGTCTCAGTTTTTGGAAGGACACGCTGCTATGCTAGGACTAGACGTAGACGCCCGAACATACAATTCGTACATACATTTCTGTAAATAAATAGACCCGCGCGATTTCATTACATTTCCGAGCAGTACATAGAAATTCATACGTACAACATTTTGGTCCCAAATTCGGATTCGCATTCGCATTTCGCATACAAGGAGAAACTTGTTCACATTCAAGTTTATATTTTATACACTACACATGGAGAAGCTAGAGCTAGAAGATTAGATCTCATTTTATTACCAGCTGGATTTCACCGCAATGCCTGGGGGACTACTCAAAATGTACAAAGTCTCCAAAAAGTAAACTATTTAGCGGTTCTCCAGCACTCCAGCTCTCCAGTACTCCAGTACACCCATATTTCCAAGAACTTGGAACTCCAATCTGGGCTTTCTCCATTTTACTTTTACTAATATGACTCAAATGTTGGGTATCTGGGAATCTGGGCATCTCCACTCGGCTTAATCTGTAAGCCTTGGAGGGACGAACATACAGGGTGGTCCAACTCTACTTGTAACACCAAAATGTGTTACTCACTATTCACATCTGAAAAATTACATGGACAATAATTATGAACCACCCTGTATTATTTTATCCAGTGGATTATAATGGAGCAATAACCATATTCATATTTTGTACCCCGGACGACGCGACGCGACGCGACCGTCTGAGCCAAAATTTATCCGAGACGACCAAAAAAACAAAACAATTTAAACTAAGGTGAAATGAATCGAAAGCGAAACATTTCATTTCGGACGAAACCTCCGGATTTTAATTAAAAATCTGACTGACTTTGCAAAAGAAAGTTTGAAAGAAAAGACAATTATATACAGACACAGATAGGGAAGATGGATTCTGGAGGTAAATTAATTGTTAATTAATATAGAAGGTCTAATTAAAATTTATGAATTGTTTTAATTATTTTTGTGCGTGCCTGCAGATGATATTTCGACTCCGATGGTGATTGTGGATTCAATGCTTCAGTTTCGACAAGTCCATGGTGAGATATTTGGTAGAATTCTCATTGAAAATATGTGCGAGAAGTGTCCAGTCATTTATAGGGTAAGTACATTCAAATTTATTTTCTCTTATTTTTCAAACAATAATTAAAACGAATAAAAAAATTTTTAATTTCTTTTTTATGATTGTTAGTTAAAATCCAATGCAACGAATAAATTCAGTGTTAGAAAAGGGGCGGGGATAATTGAGGGTGGGGGCGTGGCGAGCATTCACGTGGACGTCACTTCCACGACCAATCCGAGTAGCATTCAGTCTGAAATTCTTCATGTACTCGTCACTCCAATTCCGGCCGGAATGATTCCGTACCTTCATCTTCCTTCACCTGATCGCCCACAATTTGGACCTACTTATAATAATACACTCAAAAGAATGTGGAAGGTAATTAATTAATTAAGATTTTTCAGGTCAAAGGTTAATTTTCAATATATTTTTTTTATTCAAAGGATTTGCGGGATCGCGGTGTTGACTATGAAAATCACGTGTTAACATGCGCAATAGATGAGAATGTGATTCTAGGGGCAGTGGCGGCAGCCAATGGGATGACCCATGAACCTGGTGACCGCTCTTCCTTCAGCTATGGAATGCAAATGGGCCATCATTTTGGACCAGAAGCCGAGTCACGTGAAATGCGCCGATTGGAGAAAATGGTATAATTTTTTTAAATCCATCTTGTCTTTTTTTTAAATTATAACTACTAAATTTTGTTCTCCGAATCATCCACCAGATGTCGCAATGGGCTAACTGCACGAATCACCTTCATGACAAAGTTGATGGAATGCAAAGGAATGTTTGGAGAATGATTGGATTCATCCTCGTCCTCTTGACCATTTTCTGTGTGTCCCTCGTCAAAAATAAAATTAATAATGGTGTGAGTTTTGCGATCCATCTCAATGACAGTGGTTCTGTGAATCCAACCCTGTTCGAGTACGTGAATTCCATTGCTAAAGAATATGGTCAATTCATTTCAGAAGAGGAATTCAGTCGTGCCACTCAACTCCATGCACAACCAGTCCCAGCACCTGGACTCGAACCCGCACCCTCACCCGAGTGATCCGGAATCAAAATGGTTTGCAGATGCCCACGCCATCTAACTATTTCTTCGTAATACTACATGTTAATTGTTACAAAAAAATGATGAGATTTTTTGATCTTAAGATATGAAAATAAAATAAACATGTAAAACTATTCAAATGAATAAAATAAAAATAAATAAGTTTTAAATGTTGTACAGTGTGGTCCATAAATAATTTTTTGAGGATAGTTATTTTTTATCTCAACACTTGGAGGGAAATGAGACATCGTTTGGTCAGTGTATGAACTGTACTGTAGTTTTGCAATTTTTATAAAGTGGGTAAAAGAAATGAGGTCTCTCCAGTATCACAGAGTACCACTTGTCAACCCAGACTTTCATTTCCGGCTCGGTTCATTTATTTGTCCAAGATAGAAGACGGAAGCTGATGCTTGGAGTTTTGGAGAATCAAAGTCATTTCATTCCATTGTCCTAGACTACATAGTACGAGTATAGAGCCACATAGAAAGACAAGCGGTTCGATCAAGAATCTCATGCACTCCCGTCGTCGCTCTTATTACTCGGATGGAAAAGTAGGGCGATAAGATAAGGAGCTAGAGCTAGACGATGTGCTAGAGCTAGTCCTAGAGCCAAAACCCAAACTCCATGCAATCCAATGACTCCAATTCCCTGAATTTCATTTTCCGAAACACTGAACTCCGAATTTACGGACACGGCACGGGGTTTTCGCATTTCGGCTTTCTGTCCTGTCTGTGCTTGTCTTGTCTGCCCAACTACTATCTCTAACTAAGTCGGCAGTGCCGTGTCGTGATTCCCGCCTTCCGTAGGTACTACTCCTAAGGTATATTTTGGTATTCTCTCGTGAGATCTTTTTTTGGGCTGTACATGTACGTACGTTGTATTTGTATCCGAATTTCAGGTTTTGAACCGTGACTTGAGAGAATAACGAGAACAAAAGAAAAAGAAAAGAGAAAGGAAGGAGTTGGAATGAACGACACATCCTTCATTTTCTCCCAAATATCCATTGATATCCTTCCAGGTTTTGGAATTGGAACTGTGCACACTCATCAAAAAAAGGGGGCCGTTCATAAATGACGATGCACTAAAAGTTGGCTTACAGTAAAATCTATATGTGTGTGATATATTTCTTGCCATTTATGAACGGCCCCACATTATGTGATACACAGAAAATGAAATTTGACCATATGCACGCGTACAAATCGTGGATTTGGAACTTGGACATTGATCTACTATATAGAACGCGTAGGAGTGAATTAATAGAGGCTCAAAGTGGATGAAAGGGTTTTGGGAAAACTTGGACTCAAAGTGGACTACTTTTACATATACAATTTTACTGTTTGCTACTCATTTCATTACTTGAACAATGATTTTTGACGGTACTTTGTTTCTCCAGCACTCACTCCGATCCGATTTTGAAGGAATATTGAATGGGCTTGGATCATCCTTTCATCATTTGAGCCTTTCAGCATCCGAGCTCAAGCTCATCCTTAAGTTATTGATTTGCATTCACAAAATACACAACGAAATGAAGGACCATGCATTCTTCACCATCCAGAATCAGAACCGGAAACAAAAACCTCGTGGAGTAGAGATCGAATATATGCAAAAACTACAAAAGAGATTGAAACTTGAATCTATCCGTTAAAAGCTTTTTGATTTAACACAGGACAGGTAAGTAATCAAGTCAAAAGCGTGGGCCGTAGTTTTAGAACTCAGAATCAGAAACAGAATCTCTGCATATAAAATCTCCAGTGATGCTCACGGCACAAAATTGACGAGATCCAATTCTTGGAAAATTCTCAAGTCTATACATACATTTTTCATTCAATTTCATTTCTAACCAATTAATTTTTGTACTCATACTCAAATACAGAATTCCTTGCCTTGGTGTAAGTACAGATAAAAAAAATAATGATATTGCAAATATTGTACGTATGCAGTAAAATAATGTAAATGTATATACACTACAGGTACGCATTTATTTATTTTTGCTGATAGTGGTCATAGTTAACCGCACGACCCGACAAAACTATGTACACTTAAAATATTTTTATTACCGACAAAAATAAGTCCCAATTTGTTTGTGATTTTCTTCAGCTGTCCATGGTTTTTCCTTATCTACCGCATTAGAGTGTTTTATCCTCTGTATTTGTAAAATTGTTTGTCATTCTCAGTATTGATCGAATTCCACGCAGTGATCCTGAAGTTTACCACAACCATACAAACGGAAACGACAAAAATAAATATTTTAGGTTTTAGGGAAGATTCACCTCATTCATACCAATTCATGTACAAAAATGTACGTGTAAAAAAATTTGCTGATAAAACAGAAACCTGTAGAGAGCGGTAGAGTTTTAACTTTAGCATTAAAAATTTGACTGCATGTAAAATATTTGTTGGGTGATGTAATTTAGTTTTACGTCAATTGAATGCATGCAAAGGATAAAGTTCTAAAAATTATGTACTCAAGTGAAAACATAAAATATTGCGGAGTAGTTCGGATGTAAATGTTAAATGCTAAATGTACACACATGAATGACACACTTCCAGAAGTCACATTTCCATTTACATTCACATTATAATTTTCCATATTGTTAGCAGTTTTTATATGCATGTCTATTCTGAGTCCAAGGTATTTATTTGTACAAGTAATTGACAGGATGGAAATAAAATCTCCAAACTTAGCTCAACACTAGTAGTGCAGTAAAGCACGGGTACTTTGGACTACTGGTTCATTAGGATAGGATGCATATTATCCATGCTTATTTTATGCAACGAGAAAGTGCATACTTTCCATTACGTTTCATTTCATAAGGTAGATGCCGACGAGGGATGCTTTTGTAACGGTAATCACAATTGCAAAATTTTACCTACGACGGGTATCCTCGATAAATTAAAAATTGAAATGACTTTAGCTTGTAATACGATTTGCGTGCTCCGTGCATATCGGATCCCTCGTGAAACTCAAGGTAAAAATACATATAGGAGGAAGCAGCAGAATGCAATTCAGCAGAGCAGGTGAAACACGAACTGCTCCAATTTCGACCATCTATTAGGAGGACAGTGCTGAAATCTGGAGCTAATTGGATGTTTGTTGAATGATTAGGATGTACTTTATACTCGTATTCTATATCCAAGGTTCTGGAGTCAAATTGAGATTATAGCACTAGTACCAAGGTACACTACACTACGTAATAAGTGTTAGCATCATACATGCAAGACCTTACCGGTTTTGTTCGAATGTTATAAATTGCTCTATCGTACTCTATGAAATCAGAGCACAAAGCCGATGTGACGCCAACCGCTTTGGCACTTTGAATTTTTCCGTCCGTTCTGTTCAGTTGAGCTGAAAAGTGTTGTTTGCAAATCAAATGAATTGAAATGATAATAATAAATAAAGTGAGGTCTGTCGTCTGTTGAAGCGGAGCGAGTGAAGGACTTACATATTTTTTGATTATTTAATCAACGGAATGTTTCTGATTTGATTTAAACGCCGGCTGTCATTCTCTCATTTTACCTCCTTTTCCTATCAACAATATGAATGAATTGAGGTTAACGAGTGTGAAAGTCAAATGGAGGTTTTGCCGACGACGCATACATTACAGGCTCCTCAATCCTGACACGCTCAGATGACACTATGCATCCCCAGAATAAATTTAAAAATAAACCCCAAATCAAGAACTTGTGATGAGACGGGAGTATATTTTTCTTTCCAATGAAGAATTCCAATCAATCACTTGTGCCTAAATTAAATTCTTACATTCCAGTCCATTTGTGTCCGCACAAAAAAAAAGTAATAACGCGGAAATACAAAATACATGTACAGAAAAACTGCCAGCAGCGCACCTTCCGTTAAGCCAAAATGGAGCTAATAAACTCAATGAGAAAAAAATCTACTTAAAAATTACGATGTCATTGCCTTCTGTCCAAAACTACCGTAGATGTGATGTGATTTTGACTGCTCACTGCTCATAGTCCCCGACATCACTATAATTAACACGACAAGGAGAAAAAATCTTGTCATATGTTTTTGTCCAATTTCCATAGAATTGTAGAATTGTGAGAAAGCAGATGCATCCAAATTCCCAACTATACGTCCAACAAAGGAACAAATGGCAACAACATTGCATTTGCATTGCAGCAAACTCGTCCAATTACTTAAATAATAGAAGGAGTCCTAAAAATAAAATTCTTCGTGAGAAAAATGAATGAAATAAAATTCTGTAGTACACAAAACACTTTGCTCCAATTTTCTATGACTTTGCAATTTCTTAGTCTGTATTTATTTGTATTTTTATTTTATGGTAGTTTTATTTTTATAATATTATCTCTTATTGCCACGCTTTACAAGAAAACAATGCAACGGAATAGGTAAATATTTTATTTTACTGTATCAATTATCCTCAACTTTTAACATACGCATGCAGATGTATCAATTCAAGAGTGCTAGAATTATATTAATTAATTAATATTAATTAACATACATGACATGACTCCTCCCAAACCTAATGAATGAATGATATAAATAAGGTACGCAATTGTTGTAGCCATACTAAGCATTTATTTAGTAATTGATTAATTAATTAACTAATTAAACGCACGCGTATGGGTATAATGTGTACATTCAAGACTTGATTAATTAATTACTTACTTGCTTAATGACCTCAATCTTAAATATTTTTATTACAATTATTATGCATTTTCCAAAGTTATCTCACATGACAGACATGACAGTATAGTACGCGGTATACAGACAGATGGCGCTCAATAGGTTAATTAATTAATTAATAATATTAGGTAATAATAATTAATCAATCCATGATTAAGACAAATCTAAATATAATCTACTACATTCTCCATTTCCATTCTACAGTCCATTTCATTACTACACTTCTCGTACACGTACCTTTAAAATTCCCCACATTCCACATAACCTTAAAAGAGACTCATGAAAATATAAAATATGTATGTTAATTATTACTTTTTTAATTAATTTTTTTTAGGTTGATCAATCAAGCAGCACCATAACTAGATATTTCAAAAATTCTCACATTACCCCTTAATAAGCTAATTGCTCTTTACAATTAAATTAATTGAATTGATTAATTGGCATGCGATTAAAATGAAGGAATTATGTGTTTAAAAAAAACTGGCCTCTTCCTTGGGTTTCTTTTTAAATTATTATGAAAAAAAACAACTGTCCGACCACTCCTTCACAATTAAACGGTGAGATCACGTGGTCTAAAGACTCTGAGGTATTTAGGCGGGTTAATTCAAATGTACTGACTAAATGAACGGATTTCTGTTACTGAAAGAAAATAATTGAGCGACTGAAACTAGATGGCATTCCCTGCTTAAACTTTTGAAATGTATATCTTCATTTTTTTACGATCTATGACTACTATTTTCATACTACTACACTGACTGACTACAATTTCAATTTCATTTCATTTCATTTCACGTTGTATTTTAAAGCGCAGCATGTGACTAATAAGTTGAGCTTTTCTTTCCAACCACGTGACGTGCATTCTGTCTTGCAGTCCAAGCACGTCCTACAAAACTTGCCCAACTTTTCTCTGAATTTTCTTTCTTTAGAGTTATGGGTCTGAAGTTCTCGCGTAATCTGCTTTTGATTCTTTCTACATTCACATCACAATCTAATAAGGCTTATAAGTATGTATGTATGTATGTATGTATATTCCATCTTGGGCCAACTTTTTGGAACTTCAAGTTTTTCCCAAAAAGAAAATTTTTAAAACCATGGCGTCTGCGTCTCTTGCAAAAAGAACAGAAAATATTTAATATTATGTAATGTAAAAATTGAGACCTTCGGTTAAAAGGAAATTAACACGTCAAGGAAAATGTGTACGTTGCAATAATGCAATACTGCAATTACAATTACAATGCACCTGAAGGTTTCTCGTAATAATAATAATAATAATGCCGGAGATCCATTGTAGTGCACTTATTGCTTCATACGTACACATTTTAATGCATGCACGTAGTAAAAAGGTAAAATCAAGTAGCACGGCAAAAGTTATTTTACTTCCCATAAAAATTAAACCATGAAAATTCACAGCATTGATGGGCGGAGCTTGTGTTTGTCGGTGTCCTTTAGCATAATCTTCTACATAAAAAAATTACGCGGCCTCAGAATACTGGAATTCAAAATTGTTGGCTTGGTTCAAACTTTTGTAGCAACATTGCCGCGCCACCTACCGGAACGAGTAAATGTAGTTGGTTCAAAAAATAACCATGGCCTCTTTAGCCTAATCGAATCAAGTTCCAAATTACATACGTATGAAAAAGAGAGACACATAATAAAGTCAACAAACCCAGGGAACTCGTAAAACGTAGAAAACTACGTCCCAGACTTTTTTCCCGTTATTAATTTTTAGCTCCAGGTGAAATCCCCGTGTGGTGAGTTAAAGTAAAGTAAGTAGCCTTCCGAGACTAATGTTTTATTTACTTTATATTACTTGGGAAAAACTGTGATGGGTTTTTGTGAGTCCCAACGGATACATACGAACATACATGGATATAGGAAATACGTGGACTCCAACATAACACACACTCCAAGGGGTTTTTTATATTTCTGGGAAAATGTCTATTTTTCTTCTTTCCTTCCTTTTTTTAGATACAGAAAACGTAGTAAGCGCCAAGCTAGGAGTCTACCATACACTCACTCATGTACACTCATACATTAAAACTATTTAACTTGACCTTAACATAAAAAATGACCTTAGATTAGATTAATTATATATTTTATTTTTTGTATGTTAGCGTAGCGAGATCATCATCATCAGGTCTATCCTCGTTTTATTTTATTTGTCCTTGCAATATGTATGTATGTAAAAATAATAAATAAACCCCTTCCCTTAAATAATAATCTCGCATTTTTTCCATTACCCATAACCCATACTATGTACACTCATGTATTGCATTTTAACCCAGAATAAAAAACCGGACCGCAGCGCGAACGCCGTACGCCGAGGAAGCCAAGTCTTGATATACTTTCATACATACGAAATACATATGATTATCATTATAGTAAATTTTATAGCAATAAATAAACTTTTAATGAGATGATCTATCGTATAGGAACTTTCAAAAAATTAAGGGAATGGAATTGTTTGCTTGCGAACTTTCGCCGTATTCGTTTTTTAGCCTTGCCAAAAAATAAACTAAACTAGGCCATCGCCAGGCTTTTGTTGGTTCAAAAAATTCCCACTTTGTCTATAATTTGAATTTCGCACGCAAGCACGCGGTTGTGGTGCGATGGCTCTAAATGTTAAGTAATTGGCTGGCATGCTATTTCTGTATGTGTATGTCTACCTACCTGGGTTAATCATTTCTACAAATACAATTCCTATTCCTCCCATTGATTATCATGAGCAATGAGCACTTTACTCTTTTAACTAAAAAAACATGCAAGCATGGTAATTAACACAACAAACGTACAGAGTGTATTTGCATGGACAGAAATGAATGAATCATCCTCTGTATTTTTAATACATACAGTTTTGACACACACATCCCCCCATACATTCTAAAAACAAAAAGTGCCAGTGCCGTGCAATGATACACACAAAAAGGAACGCTGCTTTGTTTCTTTTATGGTCACGGAAAATAATTAATACGTACTTTTCTGTACTTGGACACAAATGACTTGAATTGACTTGAAAATAATTGCAAATGAAAATTCCAAAGTCCTTGTGTATAATTTTTTTATGGCCATTCTAATTTTTTTTAATTACACAGATTTAAGTAGTATTAAATTTTAACGGTAATTAGGCCATTTTTTAAAATGTAGGGGTAGACGCTCTCCGCGCACAAATAAATTTAAAGGGCTGGGGGCATACGCAGAATTGATTTGCGGCGAACTTCGCGCGCGCGAGTACAAAAAAATAAATCAATTCAAGAGTCATTTTTCAATTTCAAGTATTCGCAGTAGTAGTCCAAAAAGTAAGCCCCATGTCATGTAGCCAACTCAGGATTAGCATGTCAGTACAGAACGTAAAAGTAAATCCCTCTTGATTTTCAACGACACGATTTTAAATTTGAATTTGGGAAAAGATTTGATCTCAAGATTGAAATCAGGGAGCCAACCAACCACTTGAGCCGTCGGTCTCCAGATTAAAATCGAACTCACTATTTTCAAGGCTCGGCTTGGCTTCTTTTTTATTTACGACTACAGCAGCGAAGCTACTCCGCAAAAAAAACTGGTGAGTTATAATGGAATGGGATGGAATTCCATTAACGGCGGACCGGACGAACCAAAGTGATTCGTCAACTTCAAAAAGTCAATGGGAGGCGGATGGGATGCTTTCACTTTTAACCGAATAATATGTCCATCAATAATACACAGAGAAGAGAGGGAAAAAAATTATAATTGAAATTGATAAATAGATGACGAAGGAAAAGATATGGGTCTGGTATTATTTTCTCTCTTTAAAAGGGGCTTAATTGCTAGCTACTTGGCCAATTCCTAATTGTATGTAATTATTGGTTTAGCACTCGTGTCCTTAATAATTAATAGGCTCTCGACGCTCGCCAATCTCCAATCTCCATCTGCAGCATGGCATAGCATGGCGGCATGACGTGGCGTCCAATCACACAAGTCAATGAACGCATAGCCTCAGACTCCGCCCATTTTTTTTTCAAATTAGCGCGTGCGTACAAGCATACCTTATTATAATTTTTAAACTACCACTCTTAATTAATTAATTAATTAGTTATTAATTATTTATTCGCACACACACACACACGACACACAGGCAAACGTACATTCCAAGACTAAAGTATCACTGTTAAAGGTCATTATAAAAAAGTGGCACTTATGTAAATGTTTAATGTATAAAAAATGTATTATGTAAGAATTAAATGCATTTTATGGTTGATTGTATGTTTTTTTTTCTTTTACATTTTAAAAAATATTATGGCAGTGAAAAGGAACTGTTTGGTAATTTTAATTTTTACCAAAATTTCAATCAGACAACATGTACAGACTAAACTAAACCAATCAAACGAATACCTTTGCATATATTCAAACAATCGGATCCAGGTAAATCAATTAATTAGTTAAGACGTCGTACACGCTTGAGAAGAAAAAAAAACAAATTGACATTGGCGCAAGAATTTAGTAAATACAGAAATGTCTGACTCAGAATCTTAAGAATTTTTTTAATTTGTAAACAAAAACAGGAATGCTTGATGATTCGTCGTATGTTTTACATTATTGTTGACATCATGAATTGAATGAGTCAGAATTATGTATTTAAAAAAAAATATTTACGAATATTTAATTTTATTATCTCATTCTCATGAGTTGGTATATTTTCTTATGGTGTCATCCTGACTTTCCTGACCTAAAACTTTCCATCCTGTCTGTCTCTGCCTGCGCCATTCGATTACATAATTACTCATCAAACTCATCACCATCTGTTTGCTTATTTGTTTACTCTCTCAGAAAATGCATGAAAATATCTGCGTCCTGAATGAGTACCTAAGTTTATGACCTCACTTTTTGTTACTCATTAAATTTTGACCTAGAATTTTTTTTGAAAAACGAGTGAGGAAATCAATAGATCAATAAATCCATTTTTGGTAGTACGTTTAAGTCTCATGCATTCTATGTATTCATTTCATTCATTCTGTAAAGTAAAAGTTGATGAAAGACGATTTAATAATTTCTATTCCATGTGTATGTCTGTCTGTGCCTTCGCCCTCCAAGCCAAATGTAACGAAATATTTCATTTATTGTCAAGTCTTGAGGAACAACGAGACTCGCAGCGTCAAGTCCGTTGTCCTGTCAATCCATGAATTCAAAAATGCATTCCAACCCTTTTATATTTTATTGTAGTGATCATGTTTAACCTTTTGCCCCCAATTGGGATAGCAGGCAAATTTTTAGTACCGAGAAATGCTGAGACCATGAGATGACATAACGATGAGTCATGACTTCATGGATACAAATTACAAAATGCTGTGCAAAATAATTTTTGTGTTTGTCTGTCGTGTTATTTTTTTTTACATAATAACTGCATTGAATTTCCAAGTTCAAGGTGAGAGATGAGATTAAAATTACAATTACAATTTAACTTCACACTACGTACTTCACGCAGTGCAGTGCACGGCACAAAGGAAGTTGAAAAACAATGGCGTTGCCCAACCCAAAGTTTAACTACAAAAATGGGCCGTCCATATATTACGTACGGATTTTCAGGGAAATTAGGACAATGGTTTTTTAAAATCAGGTAATTTCTTTATGAACGACCCCAGGAAAGACATACATAGGAAATGACAGGGCGCAGCGCAGTTTTAATTTTCTTCTCTCATCTCGTTGGCATTCCTGACAAGTGGTAAATAAATATAAAATACGCACTGAAAAACACACCTTGTAATAAATTTCGTATTCTGCAATGCGGTGTGCCAGAATTACGTCATCGTCATGGTGTGTGTGATGTCACCTGACTTGAAAATTGTACAATTTTTAACACGGCACTGTATTAAAACTGAAACACTTAACCTTCAAAGCAATTGCCACTTATGAGTTAACATGACGGGCGTGTTTTATCCTTAATATGATCTTAAAGTGTATGGTGTGCATGTTCGTACACCCGGCGGGGGAGTAAGTAAGGCGACATAAAATTTATGACCCACTGTGAGACATTCCAAAAATTGTTTTTGGAAAATTAATGTGTATTTTAATTTATGAGTTTTACATATTTTGTAATTATTTTAAATGAAAAATTCTGTGTGGGATTTCGTACAGTATTTGAACAAAAATTGCACTGCAGTTTAGTAAAGTGTGAAGGTAAAATGAAAAATGTAAAAAGTATCTGGAAAACCTGAAATTGAAATTAACGTACATAATGCATTTAACTGACTGGGACTGCATAAAACTGGTATACTCATTAAATTACAGTGTACTGTACAAAATATGTACAGAGCCTTTTGTTTTAGTTTAACATTACAACATGGGTTCACAAGTAGTTTTTTAAATGCAAATTTTAAGGAGAAAACTGGTACTTGAGACCAGAACCAGTTTTTCATTGGAGATCAGTAAAATAATGTAATGTAAAATGTAATCCTTAATTGGCTTTGGTAATGCAATCAAAGAGATAAGCCTTTATTAATGCGTGAACCTGAACCTGACCCAGCCAGACCAGACCAGACAGACTGGCTGGCATTCCAAAAAATAATATGAGCTCAAAAAATACGGTAAGGAAAAAATTCAATTATTCGAAGACTAATTTAGGTTTAATTAATTTATTTTGAAGCGATTGTATTGTTGCGTCAATAAAATTTAATAAATGCATTTACAATTTATATAGCAAATAATTCTCAAAAAATGATTCTGGAATTTTTACCTGTCCGATCTTGACTCATTGCACTTAATTAATTAATTAATTAAATTGATATTTACTGTATATTTCTGACTGACTTGAGTTTTAAAAACTGGTATGGGTTTATGAATTAATGAACTGTGTAGCATTTTGTGTTATATTTGTTGCGGATAATTGCGGAGCCTGGCATTAAAGTCTTAATTGCAAATGTAAATGCACGGTGTACAAATAAATACAAACTATATAACTAAATTAACTCTTTTAAAAATTAATTAATTAATTAATTAAACTTAATTAGTTTTGGTAGGTTTGGTGTGTTGTTGTTACAAATATTGAAATACATAATTAATAATAATGAAGATCATACGAAAAAATGTATATAATAATATAATGTAATATATGAATAATATTATCGTCATCAGTTGTAGTTGTTGAAATACATGATTAATTAATTTAGTTATTAATTAATTGTAATTAATAATTTTTAATATGTCTATGTTATGTATGTTTTCTATTCTAATCGACTACGATTTTCCCCACGATACGACGACTCCTCTGACATCTGACGGTGTAGTGTGTATGTAGTTTTCTATCATATTTCATATCGTGTGTGCAGTGAAATGCTGTTACGCTTAGGCTATTGGATTGTGTGTACCTCACGTGACTGAACTGAACCGACGAATGGAGGACCGACCTACTGATGTCTCTTCATATGAAGAGCGAGATGGTCTGACCTGGAGAAACATCGATCGCAATGGACACATTTGAACGGTTTGGCACCAGTGTGTTTTCGGTAGTGACGTGTCAATTCATCAGACCGTGCAAATCTCCACTCACAACCCTCCCACATACACTTGTACGGCTTTTCACCTGTAATACACAAAAAACACAAAATAATTTTTTATCCTATATAATTTTTTTTGAATTTTCCCATCAATATAATTTTGGCGCGAAATTTCAAATTTTTTCGCTACGTTTCAAAACTCGCGCACTTTCTCCTGCAGTGCAGAAACTAGGCTGATTTAAAAATAACTAATGCAAATTGCAGCCAAAATACAAATTAGAGGACGGACAGGTATTGCGAGTTGCGGGTGTAGTTATGCAAATATCCTAATTAAGTATGGGCGTGGTGACTTGTGACTGACGACCATCGCATCGAGTCAGGAAGGAAATAGTTTCCCGGCAAATTGCCGGGAAACCCAAACTTTGACATGAAACTCTAAAAATGACATTTTTTTCATCAAGGAAACACAAGGCCTGCAGACTAGACTGAAATGCAAGTCTTCCAGTAGTTAGTCCTCCTCACATTTAATGTCAATGCCATGCGAATGCTTATGCTCTGCTTCTGCTTAGTTTGGGTGAGTCTCCACCAGAGGATAATTAAAGTCAGAGGATGTTGAATTATTCATGGATATCTCATCCATCCATTCCTCTAGTACATAGGAGGTAGAGGTGTAAACGGGTCGGGCCAACCCGACCCGACCCGACCCGACCCGTGCTTAGGGTCGGGTCGGGTCAAGAATTTAACCAATTGAGTTTTTCGGGTCGGGTCGGGCCACCGAAGAAAGGAAAAATAATTTTCGGGTCGGGTCGGGCCGTCGAGAAAGGAAAAAATAATTTTCGGGTCGGGTCAGGCCAACTGTGCTGAATAGTTTTACTAAAAAGTACTGATAAATTTCATATAATGGAGAAAATTTACCGTGAACTCTTGAAACAATTGGTCGTCCTACTCGAACCAGTAAAGGAATGTTCGAAAAATTCACCTAATAATACTAGCCCAGGGTCCATTATTAAATACGGGTCGGGTCGGGCCATAGATTATATTTTCGAAAACGGTCGGGTCGGGTCGGGTCTACGATTCACTCCAATAAAAACGTCGGGTCGGGTCGGGCCACAACATAATGTCGAAAACTTATTTCGGGTCGGGTCGGGTCCTGCCAATCCAATATAAACTCGAGTCGGGTCGGGTCGGGTTGCATAACTTGGACCCGTTTACACCTCTAATAGGAGGACACGCCTATGTAGCTCTAACTATGTCTTCAAACTTCCTACTCAATTTTCTAAACCAACTCATGTCTCTCAACTAAAATCTCTTTAAATTTATGACTCCACTGTTCTACCTACCTCTTTGTTTAGAATTACAATTCTTGGAAATTATTTTGTAGGTCGCCCAGAAAACAACACAGAGTTTTCTAGAGCGCTTTAAAGAGGTTTTTTTCAGTACGCTATATAGTCCATAGGAAAAATTAAAAGTACACAATAAAGATAAGCAAATAGGATTAAAACTACAACAAGCCGACACTGAAAATAAAAGGTGGAAGGAATCAGAAGGATCATTAAAGGAATTCGCACTAAACCTACTTCTTGGAATTTGATCCCTCATTTACACAAAACCCTCTCAAAGTCCACTCAAAACTCAACACGGTATAATTACAATCACATGCTATGCTCATGCTCTTTTGCTTTTGTTTCACGAAACAAAGTAAAAGTAAGGACCAACACAAAACAATGCATGAGGTCTCGCAGTTTCTGCTCCACTATAAAGCTAAAGCTCAAAAGATCCAGTAATTTTTAATGGCCCAATTTTCATGAGTTTTGGGAACACCAAACTCCACGCGGCACGCCATGCGCCCAGGTCTCGTCTGTGCATAGAGAAAAGTAAGTAAGTAAAGTACAACACAAGTAACCCATAAATTAGCTAAGTCCCTTCCGGACCGACCAAATGAAAATGAACTAATTAAACCTTTCCTCTTTTCTCCTCCAAACTCCCAGTCCAATTTTTAAATGCCTCTAATATAATGATTACGTCGCCCAGCATAGAGTACAACACTCTCTTCATATAAACGACATGATTAAACAGGCCTTTTTTATGAGTCGTGGAAGAATTGAACCCGGGCATCATAATATAGAAAAAATAGGAGCTCTGTACACCGCGCCACGAGGTCTGAATGACAAATATGTTTCCTTTCCCTCAATTAACAGGACCAAGACATAAAACACAATTAATTATTTATGACTCTTGTCTTCATTAATGAACATTGTCCCAATCCAATGCCTTGTGTTCTTTCTTGTACTGTCTAGTTAGTTAACAAAATAACAAAGCGAAAACTCAGTCAAGCGGAATTTGTCCTTCGTCTCGCTTCGACTCGTGTATTTATCATTGGGTTTTTTCCCCTTGTGATTAGGGTAGGTCATGGATCTGCCCAATCAAATCCCAATACTCAGGACAATCAACTCAAAACTACTGGGATGACATTTTTTTTAACAGGAGAATACAGGACAGGAAGATTTCACCGCGACTGCATCCATAACGGTGCGTGTATGTCTCGGCAATTTATGAACGTCTTCTATCTTTTTTCTGTATTGTCATTTGGGACGACTCCGGCTCACTACTGCAGAGTACAGGGTCCTAAATATACAATACAATACATGTACTCCAGCTCATAATAAATCTCATGTTGCATTTTTCTGTGTTACGAAATGTATTTGGGACACTCCCTGGACTTGGACTACTCGTGTTGATAATTTATGGACTGAGGCTGAAAGTGAACGTGTGTCTTATTTTGCGTTCCAACACTTTAGTCCAAATCATCCAACCAAACATCCCGCCATCATGGCATGCACGCTTCCATCCCATCCCATGCCATGCCATAACGCCATCCACAATTCAACCTTAACTTTTATCATCATTTTCATTTTCAACCGTACAAGTACAACTTTCTTCCATTCCTTTCTTGAAAAGATTCTTCATGACACTCACTCTCTTCTCATTCCCTCAAGTCATTTACAAACCCGAGGGCACAAAAAACTTTTCTCATTCCGGCGATCTGCCGAGGTACGTAACCTGTAACGACTACGACTTCCACCATCCAATCGTCCAAGAGTGTAGAAATGCCTACTCACTCATCCCCAACAATTTCCATTCCAAAACGACCACCAGTAAAAAAAATTCGAATGGGAAGGTACCCCAAGTAGTAGGAAAAAGTTGGCAGATGACATAGCCCAGGACTGACAATGTTAAAAACCATGAAAGAAAAGCCACGCAAAAAAACAACAAAGAAACGAGCAAATGACATATGTACACATAAAATGGCTACAAAAAATGAATACAAAAGCACATGTATGTACTAGCCGAAAAAAATTGAACGAGACCCATGTCTTTAGATTGTCGTTTGACCTCCATCTCAAATGTCATGCTAAGTAAATTTGCAACGACAATTGAATTGACAATTGAAGATGACAGAGGACGGAAGGGGCCTTTCGTGAGAAAAAACATCACTCTTTCGTCATTCCACATGTAATTTGAGTCAATTGACAATTGAAGAACACCCAGGAAGAAATTCTTTGTGAATCAAATATGCCAGGACAATTGACGTGATGCAACCTTGTGTGTTCCAATTGAAAAAAAATTATCGAAATAAATATTTCGCATATGCATGCGTGTATGCGTGCAACCATGTTGCCAAATTTCCAACCCATTTACACGTAGTGATCACGTGGGTAATTCAAATTACCAAGCAATTAGAGCCGTGCGCCGCCACGCCGCGCCGCCGCCGGCGCCGTTTTTTGAGGATTTTTCGACGCCGCCGCCGCCGGGGAATTTTTCCCGGCGCGCCGCCGCCGCCGCCGCCGAGGATTTTCACGGCGCGCCGCCATCACTTTTTCTCTTTCCACTGCTTTTTGTCAAATCCCGAGCAATAACTGAACATAGAACCGACCAATTCCATTTTCCATTTCCATTAATTGATTTTATTATTCCCGATTCCCGGTTTCCTAACAGAGATCTTGGGGTGGGGGTGCATACGTTGTAATGAATGGGAGTGAAATGAGGATGTATACATTAGAATATATGAGAATGGGGTGGGGTCGGGGTGTATACATTAGGATATATGAGAATGGGGTGGGGTGTATACATTAGGATATATGAGAATGGGGTGGGGTGTATACATTTAGATATATGGAAATCTGCGATAATGGGAATGTTCCCATATATCATATGGCTCCTACCCCCAACCGATTCCCATATATCGTAGGGGAACCACCCCTCTTCCGATTCCCATATGTCATAGGGTAACCACCCCCATCCGATTCCCATATATCCTGGGGTATTCGATTTCCATATATCCTATGGTTACCACCCCCATCCGATTCCCATATATCGTAGGGTAACCAACTCCACCCCTTTCCCATATATTCTAATGTATACGCCCCCACCCCCATTTTGAAATATATCCTAATACGCCGACCACGCCGCCGCGCCGCCGCCGGCAAATCGAACGGCGGCGGCGTCCGGCGCGCCGCCGCCGCCGATGCTTAAACTGCCGAACGCCGCCGCCGCCTATTTTCGCTCGGCGCACAGCTCTACAAGCAATCACTTCCTTTATCCTTTCCTTCAATCCCACTACAAAAATCTTGGTTGTTGGACGAAAGAAAAAGATATAAAATTTTATTAGGGCTATTCTGGGTGACACATGCCAAAATGTTAGAGCTACATACATACGTACACATACGTACCCTTGTAATCCCACAAAAACTTTTACCTCAGATTAAATAACCAAGTCAAATTCCTCCGTAACATTTTGTGACTCTGACAGGGACTGTAATGTAATGCAATAAAGTTAACTCGTAACCCAAAGTGCTATAAAAATTTTATAGAACAGACAGATCTCGACAGAACAGCACAGAAACAACCTCATTTCCATTTAAATGGGATTTAAGAGTTCCGGGAAATAAAAAACCGCAATTTACCGTCAACTCAAACTCAATCGGATTAAACCGTCCGGATTAGGACACCCTACACCCTATTCCCTTCACTCCAGGACCTAAAATCTTGGAAAGTCCATTAAAGCGATAAATAATCAAAAAGTCCAGAGTGAGCGAGGGAGAGGTCCAGTCCAAATTGTACGTCACTGTCGTCACCGTCCATCGACTCCATGAAAGTAACAGCTGAACTGAACTCTCTGGTCATTTTATCCTCATGTCCCAACACAAACACATGGGACATGAGAATTTTCTGGCCAATTGATTTCTTGAAATGACCATTTGGATTTCACACCCAAATAAATACTCTTTGGACAGATTTCCAATAGAAAATACTAAAGTAGGGCACTTTCAATTCTTAGGGACGATGGAGGAAGGGGGCGGGGCAATTTCCCACCAAAAACCATTAGGTCTCTTCGTCTTCGTCTTAGCCAGGTCATTGTTTAAATTCCCAATGCCTAAAGACTTATTGGTCCCCTAACTCTTGCCCTCCCCATTTTGTTCCATTTCCTTCCATTGTCTGGAGAAAATCCATTGGAACAACCTTAACTATCAATTTCACCTTTCCAAGACTTAAGTCCAGTAACAGTAACTTATACCCGGGTATTTTGGTACATAGTCCAGTCACCGACAACCGAGTCATCGCCATTTTCCCCATGCCTTACAATGTTATACTATGTAGTACTATGTAGTATTTGAGTGAGTGAGTCAGATGGGGAGATCCAGTTGTTGGATCGATACTTACTTGCGTTTCTCAGTCAAAGAGATCAATAAACAAACCCTACATAGTTTCCACTCTCTTCTAGCTCCTTGGTTCTACTCACCTACCTACCAAAATATCCCCTAATATTATGAGTCATTATAATTATAGAAGGAACTAGGTCTTTTCAGTCTTTTGGGGTACGCTTCCGCAAAATTTATATTTGAGGAAGCAACTTTATATAAGTAGTCATGCATTTTGACTAGAATAGCAGTGGTGAAATAGGCCCCAAAATTAAACCTTAGTCTAAAGATAAGGGAAAAGGGCATGACACAAAGGAATTCTAACTCTGGTTTCTACATGTACCAAGACTAAAATCAGAAAATGTGAAAATGAGGTCGAAAACAACACCCGGGTAATGCAATGAAGAAAAGAGAAAAGGTTGGCGATGAAAAGGACGCGCGGGATATGAAATTAGGGCAATGGCAAATGGCGGGTGGAAACACGACGTGTTAATGTTCATTTTTCCTTGAAAACTGTACGTAACTTTTACTTCTACTTTTGGCTCTGGAGGTGCTAGGTGATATGACGGGAGTTCTAGTTCCAGTTCCAATTCCAGTTCATGAGATTAAGGTTTCTGTCCTATTTGATGTGGAAAAGAGAAGTAAAGTAAAGTAAGTCTAAGTCTAGTCTACCTATGTGCTATGAGTCTATGTATGATGTGGTGTGGTCGTGGCTGTCACAAACTGTTTTAGTCTAATGCACCACACACCACACACCGTGCACCGTTCCATTCCAATTCCAATTTCCAGTCCAAGTAAGTTAAGTCTACATAAGTCTGTTCCAGATGCCAGATAAACTTTTCCTTAACGCTCAATGCTCCTACTGTAGTCTACACCAGAGTAGTGCGTATTTTACAAATCCGACAAACTGTCATAACCATATGACATACATATGTACATATGTACACGTTATCGGACATTTTCAAAATCAGTATGTTCCAGCATTTTAATTTTATTTAAAAAAAATGCACATGTAACATCAAAATTCAAAAGCCAAGAATTTTTGAATTTGCCGCCAAAAAATTTGTTACAGCTTGCCCCAAAAAAAAATTTAAAATGGAGGCAAAAATACAAAATGGCGGATAAATGTCGAAATAATTCGCATCGTTAAAAATGACCACCTAGTTGGATCATAATAAAACCATAGGAGGGTATTTTTGATGAGAATAGAGACGCTGACGCTGGTGCGCTGTTTGGCGTCCTACGTCCATTGTTATTTGTTCCTCTCCTACACATCACATAAGGATTGCACAGATTGTGCGTGAGTGAGTGAAAACAAAGGGAGGAGAAGACAAGAATAATAAAAGAACAAAAGTACATACAATGCACATCCATCCAATCACATGGTGGTCAATTTAATTTTTTTTTCCTTTGCTTAACTACATGTAGTAGTCAACCATCTCAGCTATAAAAGTCTGAATCTATGTCCAAGTCTGGATTTTTTATAGGAAGGAAGGAACCATTCAACTCTTTCTCTTCAAATAAAATGCATTGTGTATGTGTACTACAGGGTGGTTCATTGCTGACAGACGTGAACGACTTTAACTACGAGGTTTCAATTGAATGCACATTATTATGGTCTACCCTGTAATTGTAATGAGAGGACCAAAAGAAGCACGATCATCATCATGCACTTTATTTCTTACTTTAGGACTGGACTCTGAGTTTGGAATTTGCAGTGTTGTGTGTGCACAATACAAAGTACAAGGTATGAAAGTGGAATTGTGCCTTGTTGGGCTTCCTCTTTGGTTATCTCATCTCATCATGGAGCCAACTCATCTTCATCTCTCACATTACATTACGTTCCTATCAGAAAACCATGTCTGGAAAGGTTCATTGCATTCCCTCTCTCTCTCTTGTCCAAAATATCACTCTTAACAATCTCATGACTGTGAACATTTTTTTTTTTCTTTTTTCTTATTGCAAAAACTAAACCTGAGCAAAAATGAAGAAGATCCGAGGTGTACGTAGTACGTAGGAAGACATTGCGTTAAAAAGTAAGTACGGTGTATGACATGTGCGTTATATTTGCTTCCCATTGTCAAATAATTTTAGCACGGGTGTAAATGTGTCGGTAGACTTTGAGAGAGAAATAAAGTAATTAGAGAACACGTAGTAAATGAGTAAATGAGGGAATGAGGGAATGATGTCCCCGAGAGGGAATTGTGAAGCGCTTAAAGTGCTGAAAAGCTAATCCCAGGAATAGGAATTCCTTCCTTCCACTTCTACTTGCACTTCCACGTCAGACACAGCGACACAGCACAAGAGTTCATCAGTGGATTTCGTCAACGTAAGCAAAGCACTCCGAATGCATGACACGGTGTTTAATTTAACTGAGTGAGTGAACAGAACAGGAAGGAAAGGAGAGAAGAGTCAATGAACAGAAACATCAAAAGAACATCACTATCTTCAAATACGCACTATCTCTCCAAATAACTACGCGAGCACGAAGTGCAAATAAAAGAACCAAATTACATGCACAAAACACGCACTTAATGCTACCATTTGTAATTTTAACACGGCTATTTCCCATTATACTCTCAACACTAAAAGTGTGTCTGGAATGTAAGACAATCAATCAAAATTATTTGGTCGCATATTTCCTTTCATTTGATTCTCAAACTCTCCTCTGGAATTCTAAATATTTTTTCCAATACCTAATAAAAAATTGAAAGGAAGTTGTAGTGTGAGAAAGTGAGGGTTTGTAGGTCATCCTCCCTTTAATCTTTGACCTCGGGTATCGAAATTGGATTCATTCCATCCATGTCCAGCTCACATGTGTGCACTATGAGCATGCATTCCTCTCATTCATTCCCAAACCACGTGGGTGGATGGATGGAACGGAATGGAATGAGCCTTCACTTTCATTGCAATGCATTCTTTTGATCAGAAGGAAAGAAATCAATTCCTCAGTCAGAAAATGAATAGCCAAGCCAAAGTACAGTACAAACTTCAGATTTTTTCAAAGGGTTAATAAATAACTTGGCTCCTGGCACTCCATTCCAGATTCCATTCTATTCTATCATATCAAATTCACTTTTGACAGCGCGGAGCCAAAAGATAACTTCATTTTGGCTTTAACTTTAGCCTTCGGATAAAAAAATATGCACAGTTCAACATTCAAATCAAAATTCCAATTATTATAGCTAATAATTTGTAATTAACCATTTCCAGTCGCCTCAAACCAGGAATACGCCGAACGTTCAAAAAACCTTGGGCTTTCGCCTCAATTTTCAAATCAACTCAAACTAAAATGATCAAAGGGAAAACCTGAATCAAAATACAAGTGACATTTAGTTGATTACCCCCTCCTGTGATAATTTAAATTGATAGGGCTGAGTTGTATGTCAATGTCAAGTCTATCTGGCCCAGGGTCATTCCACCAATCCTTCATTTCATTTCACCTCAAAATCTCAAAAAACCTGGATAATAAAATGGGGTCTGGAGCTTGAGCTAGAAACATGCGAAATTGTAATTTCCAATCAGCCTTGGGCTGAAGGCAATGCAATGCAATCCAAATCTGAAAGGGCATTCATTAGATTAAGCACAGTGATATTCGCTTATCCCTTTCCCTTGTATTTCTACACGCAATGTTCGTACCTAGTTCGTTAGTTCGTACGCAATTCAATTTATGCGTGCCGGCTGTGCCAAGGTAAATGTTTTGGAACCAAATATTTACGTATCGTGTTACTTTCCTTCCTTTCCGCCTGCAATGCGTATCAAGAATTCCTTCCAACTGCGAACTACTACAAACACGCGGTTAGCGTCTGACAATGAGTGAATGGAATGAAATAAAATTAAAGAGCCAAACTGAAACTGTCGGTGACCATTGAGCATGAATCTCGTACAAGTGTCCGTAAATGTCAGTCCAGATTAATTGATAACAACAGAATCATAATAAACTCAACTATCAAGTTACCATTACCGGCTCCATGAAAAGAAAATTAGAAATCGAACTGGTTGCAGAGAGAAAACCGCGTGCGTGCACATAATGCAAGAATAAACAACAATATAAAGTTCCAAAATTCCATTCCAGGTATACGCAGAAATTAGACTTAAAAATAATGAGATTTCTCAATGTTACAGGCATCATTTATGAACGGCCCCTTATATGGTCAAAAAATTATTTTTTATTCTTGTGATTTTTGCACAGTCTTCGGACATTTTTTCATGAAATTCGTTTCGAATATTCATTATTCATATATGACAATGAAACCGGTCTAGAATTCGAAGAGCTATGACCTCGTTAGTTCGGACACCCATAGGGTTAGAAGATGTAATATTTAGTGCGCTATATCGAAAGCTACTATTTTTGGTTTATTGGCAGCTACTCAGCCCGCCGCGATCAAAGCTATGATAAAGTAAAATCCGAGAACACGGGATAGATAACGTACATGCAAAATTGGGATACCCAACTAAACTAATTAACTTAATTGCCCGTGCAGTGTTCAGTGCACCCAAAATACTGAACTCAGACTATGCAATGCAAACAAAGTGTATAATTTCTCTTTCTACCCACCCCTTCCTTATCCATCTCAAAATAAATACAATTCTAATTTCTATTCCTATTCCTTTTCCTTTCATTGACGGGTTTTTGGCATTAGACTGGATTTGGAACTCCGTTCCTATTCATATTCCTTCCCATGAACTGAACTGAACTCTCAACTCCTCATTCAAATCCAATGGAGAGAGAAAACTTTTGAGTTGACTTAACACAAGGAGTGTTTGGAGAAAACAAAGAGAGAGAGAGAAAGTTACTCCTTCTCTCTCTCTCTCAACTCAACTCACAACTTTCTCTCAAATACGGATTCGAATTATTTTCTCACTTCTACTTCTACTCTGTATGTGCATTTGCATTTGCATCTCCAGACTCTGTTAAATAAAACTTATCGATTCAACATCTTTTGGCTTGGCCTGAATAGAAAGCAAAGTAAAGGAAAAGTGTTGGCGCTTGGTTTCCTCTGCCTCTAAATTCAGAAATCCACATCGTATCCTCTATCCTATCGACACATTCTGCTCCAATGCATTTTATTCATTCATTCACAATTCACGACTCACAAAACTCACTTTTCTATACAGGCAAGGCATAGGCGTGCACATTCTTCATATCTGTCCTCAATTCCTTATGAAGCGACAACAACCAAAACTAAGCCAAAATTCTGGAGCATGAATTTTTTTCCATGTACTATTATTTTGGACCCTGGATTTTGGCCATACCGTCAAGCACAAACACAAGTCCAATTCAGTAGAAGTGGACGTAAAACCTGGCAGGTGCTTATGATTACGTCTACGTCTCTAAATTTATTTTGCTCATTGTTTCATTCCATTTCATTGCACATTTAACCCATGTATTGTAATGTAGTGAGTCGGATGCAGATGCTGTGAGACAGATTTAGATGCAGAGCCAGTCAACCAGTTTTTGTCCAAAAACAATTCAAAGGAACCGAACGAGACGATCATCTCATTTAACGACTTTCTCTTCTCTTTCCCTTCAACAACGGACAAACAGACCCGACATTCCTCATAAAATTTGACGACTCTCATTTCTGCTTCCAATGTCACGCTAAAATCCACTACACTATACAATACACATGCATACACATACGCATTCTCTCCATGTGCAAAATCATGGCCATTCCAATTTCCCTCTAGCCAAAAATAAATTGAGCGCATACGGGAGATTAAATTTAGCTATGACACAAACAAATGGGCTCTAACGCTATAACGTTGTGCGCTCCAAAAATCTTACGGCAAAATTCATATATTGATTGACGTACGTGACAAGAATAAATCTCTCAATTAATGGAACAGAGGCAGCGACAGCTTGCCATGCCGTGAGGCTTCTCTCAAAAATTAAAGACTCCGCGTCCGCGCGCTTAATCCAATTAACGTTAACGGCATCAAACATAATTTAAATTTAAATTTCTCTTTGGAAATCTTTAATTTAAATCACCTGTCATCTTAAAACGTCACAGGTAAAAAAAACAAGAGTTTACCTGAATAAACTAGACTCGGAAAATAAATGGAGTGATACAAATAAATATGTATGGGATTCTGGTGCACAGTGCACAGTTCGACTTTGACACACATTCTATTATATACCTGTGTATGTATTATGTACAGTACGTTTGACTCACAAAAGAATTAATGAGGAAAAAACTCCATGAGATCATAAAGGGTAATTTCTGGTGCCAATTAAAAATCCATTTTCAAAATGAGTTTGACAGAGTGTGGCAACTGCATGCATGGCAAGGGGGCACTACTACTACTACATTTAGCCACAGGCTATACAACTGCAACTACAACTGCTCACTTATTAGCTCTACCTGCTAATTAAAATTTGACACAGACAGACAGACAAGTCTTGTGAATTATTTTTTCTTCCGCCTGTAATTTTAATTTCAAATATTAGTAGGAAAGTACAGCAAGTGCTAATCTCATGTGATGTACATGCACCCACGCTAACCTGGTTAAAGTTCCAAGGCTGTGTAGTAGTGTAGTGTATCGTTCTATAATTTTTTTCTAAACTAAAATATGTTATGCTTTGGCATTAAGGTGTAAATCGACAGGAATAATTCTTTATGCAAATAAATGCAGTAGTAAGTGTGGAAAAGCTGGTTAAAGCTACATGCAACGTCATAAATATTCAAAATTTTATCCTCAAGTTACTTTACTTTGTACACGCACGTGGGTACGAATCTACAGAACAGAGCCGTTCATTAATAATGTCGTACACTGAATCTAGTCCTACGTGCATGCAGCCCCTTATCATTTCCCAATATCGACTGGCAATAGACGGTGATTGCTCTAAGAAAGTTATTCTACGTTACACATTTACAAAAGATGTATGTTTTTAGGAACGCATGAAGTAATTTGTGTACGGCCCAAAATTTGTGCATAAAAACTACAAGCGTTTGGGGTTTCGCGTTTGCACTGAAAATGGCCAGACTATTTCTAATTTACAGAAGCAAGACAAAATTAACATATGTAATACTAAACATTTAAATTTTGTTCATGGTGCACTTCCACTTCCAAGAAAAAAAATTATAACACTACAGTAAAAAGACAGGAAATTCAAAATGGCAACGTGGAAACCAATATAAACAGTAATATCCTAAAAACCCAGACGGACGAGACGACTCGAGACTACGGAACGAATGAAAAACACGACTGTAAAATATTGAAGGAAACCTGCCTGAACTGACAAGACACTATTAGTCCCATTAAATAACCATACTTTGCTCTGAGCAGTCACGTCAAGTAAAGTATGCCAAGTTTTTAATTGAACGTGACGCCCATTCATATATTCATACCGTATCTAGCAATCTAGCGGCAGTAGGGACAATCTAAATATTTCGGCATCTAGCGGCTGCACCAAGCATTTCATTTTCGCGCCATCTGTCGGTTTTATAAATAACGAACAACTAAAAATAATAATAAAGCGTCCCCTCACCCGTATGCGTCCTCTCATGAGCCTTGAGGTGTGAACTTTTGGTGTACATTTTTTTACACCCAGGATAGAGACATCTATGATTCCTCCGTTTCTCCGGACAGTCCTCTGTACTACTCGTACTCCCCCCACTGCCCCCACTCCCTGCACTCCCTCCCCTCCCACTCCCCCCACTCAATTTGATCCTTGAACTGGATGAAGATGAGGAGGATGAGGAAGAAGACGAAGAGGATGAGGAGGAATTGGATTTACTATTTATTAAACTAGTTGAACTAGAACCACTGTTCGGGGCCTCTGAGGAAGAGAGGCCGAGAGCCCCATTGAGACCAATCCCGCCGCCCTCTGACGGATTACTACTGCTACTACTACTGGCAGCCAATATAAGGGCCGGGGGTTGATGAAGTAAATGGAACGTGGTGGCAGTGGGCGTGGCTGAGGCCGTCGTCGTCGTCGTGTTCGTGTTCGTATTCGTGGGATGGTCCGTGAGGAAGCGTTTTCTCCTGAGGGGTTGAAGCATCACATTCACACCCCCACTGATGATGAGGGAGTGTCGATGATGAAGGTGCATGGTGGTCGTGGTCAATGGGTCACTCCCACCCCCACCCCCAATCTCTAGATCAACGTCTGTGAGATCTACATCATGAGGGGGTGAAGGAGAAGAACACCCAGAACTGATTCCATCTAGTGAGTCATTTGAGTCACTAAAGTCTAGGAGACTATTTCGACTACTCAAATGAAATTCATTGGGTGAGAGTGGACGACTACTGCTGGTCCTTAATTTTTCCAAGTGATCCTCTTCACAGTCACTCAATTTCCCTAGAGAGAGGGACGTCTCACGATCACGAACAGGAACGACTCGATCACAGCGGACGGAGTTCTCAATGCCAAAATCGGCTAAGGACGGATTACTCGCGGAACGACTGCTCCGGAATTTTGGGTAAGGGTCTTCTTTCAAACACCGCTCCAGTTCATAGCACGCCTGCAAGTCAAAAATAAAATATACATTAAAATTTGACCAAATTACAATACTTTTTTAATTACGTTTACATTCATTCATACATAGCAAGTGATGCGTTTTTTATGGAACACCCTGTAAATAAATTTTAGGCCTAAAATCAAAAGGACTGATTGAGAAGACGAATGAGAAATGAAGTGCAAAAAATAATGTTGGTCGTACGGGAAGTCTGTTTCTTTACTTTTTGCTTCAATGAACATTTCAAATCATTTCAATTTCAGCCATGATGCGACAAAAAAACTTGGCTCGTCTAGCTGCATTTGCATGTTGCATCTCTGCATTGTAATTTGCAACTAGTGCACTGCAAATGCACATGCACCATGCACCCCAGAAATTGAACCGGATATGAACAAGTGCGACAAGAAATTCAGATGCATTGCAATTATTTTTCCCAAACATGAGAGAAGAGAATTAGGGAATTAAAATTAGTAAAATTCCACGGTTCACCTACTTGTAAAATATGTTCAATAAAATATCAAAATTCCAAGTATTTTATTAATGAGTGCTCGATCTCTTCTGTTCATTAATTCTAGCATACATGTTTAGTCTGGATGTTAAAAAACACAACTCTAACATCCTTTCCTGTGTGGTCCTTACTAGTGAAATACATAGGTAATAAATTCATGCATGATTAATGTGAATATTCAACCACACTACAAATACACACTAAAGGAACACAACGGAAAGGAAATGCGAAATGCAAATACAAAATCTGCTTGTCTGGACCATAAACTGCAGTACAGTATAAAAGCAAAAGCTGAGCTGAAAGTCAAATGGAATTTAAATTAATGCATGCTCAGGGCAAATGGCAAACGAACCAGCATTTAAAACCGCAAATGCGAGTGTACGTCTATACTGTACATTATATTTCTAAGAATATCCAGTTAAATCCTTGTCCTGTATTGCAACTCTGCAACTACTACTCTCCCTGCATAAATCCAAAAGATAATAACATGACTTTAACCCAGCTCACACCACAATTTAGTGTTCAATGACATTTTTGGCAAAATCTGGGCTCCCGTACTAAAAAATGAAAGTATGGGGCCTATTTCACCAACGTTGCAAAAATGTGCCATATGAATGCAAAAAAAACTGAGTTAGCTAGTGACGGTGAAACAGGCCCCAAGAAAAATATTCGCTAATGCACGCTCAAATCCTAGTCAGAGATTTTTCGCATTCACAAACAAATAAATCCGCTTTTTTAAAACCTTTTTGGCAAACGTACGTAAGAAATCTATTCTTCTCAGACGAAAATGCCTGGAGGAAGAAAAATACAGTCGAGGGGAAAAAAATATCTCAAAGCCAACATTTTCTTTCTTTCTTTTGCTCTTTCGTTTCCTAATCCGAGCAGGAGAAGCAGAAGCAAAGGAAAAGAGTTGGGAATTGGGAAAGATGTGCGAGGGTCATTAAACACGACAAAATCAAAGTCAGTCAAGTCATAGGATATAGGATTTAGGATATACCATTCCATTCAACTCAACGCTTTAGCTTGTAAGAAAAATTGCATAAATTCTTAGCCTTATCTTCCGAGTAGTACAAATACAAAAGTGAAACTCCAGCTGAATACAAAACAACTTTGAAAACCAGGTTCTCTCCGTTGGGCCACTTTTACAAACAACATTTTCTTCCATTTGTGAAGAAAAAAAACTTTGCAAAAGTAGCTAGCTGTGTCCAACGGTAGTTCCTGTTCTGTGCCTTGGAAAAGTTGTGGAAAGAAACAGAGAAGAGAAGGATTGATTTTTAGAATGCAGACATGAGGAGAGTTCCAATCTCAAATACTTACGAAGACTCTCCCTGTTTACATAATTCCGCCATTTACTAGGAATCCAACTCCAACGCCAGGATCCTTGCTTAGGATTCGCCATGTACCATGCCATGTTTCATACAGGGTGGCTCCTAAACAATGTGGATTTGGACATTGCATCCAATTTTCAATTTAAACCGAGCCAAACCAGTAAAATCTGAACCACCCTGTACCGGAAACTCTGCGTCCAAACCTTTCAAATCAAAGTAAATCCTTCCTGAGGAAAATCAGAATGGAGAGAATCCAGCCAGAGCACATGAGACTATACATCAAGATGAGTCGTAAATCCCAAATTCTAAAAGACATTCGTACACTACGTGAGACGTACAGTCTGGATTTCTTTTTAACAAAAAGAAAAGATACAAATACAAGAAACACTCTCGAAATAATAAGACAGGGCTACACACTAAAGAATTGCACTCCGTGAGTCCAACACAAATTCCATTCTATCATAGAATTTCTATGTAATAAGATTCAAAAAGTGGAGCAAAATCAAATTGACCAACAAACCTAAAACTATAGCTACCTAGCTAAAAATTGAGCTATGTTATTTTGACTGCTCCAGAAAAGAACGAAAAAAAATGAACCAGGGTGGCAGTCAGTGGCGGATGTATTACATTTAACCATAACAAATTACTCAAAGGGTTTAAATTGCCAACCACACCACGAGTGCCTTGCCGGTCCTAATCCCTTGCAATGCAATGATGAGGACGAACAACTGTTATCATTATTAACAAGAAAAGTAAAAATAAGTGCACAAATGGTTTCAACAAAGCCAAGTAAAGCAAAACAGGACATTTCCTAAAATAAATGTAAACTATCGGCTGGGTACCCATGCAATAAAAAATTATGGCTCTTTCTACACTACAGGCTTGCCAAATTGTGAGTTTTAGTACAAGTAGTACATAAAAAAACCGGATCCAATATCCAATGAAATGAAGCTACGATTGGAGGAATCAAATGACACAAAGTCAAACTAAAACTACATAAATAACATAACATTCCGATTAACGGTATCAAATGTATTTTCTATTCAACAAGTTCAAGTTCAATCCAACAAACAAACGTGTCTTGTTACAAAGGACATACATAAATACAAGTACAAGTAGTAGATGGTGATAACCAGAGGAGACCAACTCAGATTCACTCACATCCTTCCTGTCAGCCACAGCTTTAAATGTCAAATCTCTGCCTCACACACTTGCATCCCAACATTAACATTAACATAGAATTTTGATAAATATTATGCAATTATGCGGAGGATCATCTCACATGAATCAAAGGGTTTTTAAAAGTCATGTCGAGTTGGTTCTGTGTAGTTTTGTATTCCCCACCCCCTTATACTCCATTCCATTCCATGACAAAACATTAATGTTATTTTAAAAGCGAGAGAGAACCAGACGACCAGACACATATTTTATCCTAATGTAGTCACACCACACCATGCACCAGAACCAGAGCCAGGCCAGATTCATCCTGACTTCCGTAATGACGTCTCTGCTTTAGCCTGGTCATGAGTTACTACGATACTTCCTGCTTGCTCGCTCTTTTCCCTGCGATTAACTTAAATCTTAACTCACCATGCATGCATTCCCTCAGGATTAACATATCATTCTCATTTTCATTTTAAAGAACAAAATGTCTTATCCGGAAAACCGTTGAAAAAGTAATACTATACTCCTGGTATTCCATGTGGAATTCAAGAAAAGTGAAAAACTATGACCCTTGGCCTCCTTATGAACTTTAACAACAGGAAATAGAAAAAACTATCATCCTTGGCCTCCTTATGACTTTCTAACAATAGAAAACAAGAGAAAACTGAAGAAACTATAATCATAGGCCTCCTTATGGCGTTTAACACTAGAAAATGTCTACCCTGTCATTCAAAAGTGAATCCCAGACAGACAGCTCACATCACAAAACGATTAACATTACACTGATCTTGTGATGTAATGTAACCTTATTCCAAGAAAAGTAAAAGTTTTCCAGTTGAAATCCTTCCATCCATCCCTACATTTTCCAAAGTTACAAATGGATTTCCAAGGAGTGATAGCAACGTTGGGTAGTCTAACTTGGAATACTACATAACCTTGTTATACATGGGAATGGAGTCAAGTCAAGTATATCTTTTTGAATACAATAGAATGATATCCCAGCCATCCCGCCTCGGGTCGGTAGTCAGAGTCAGAGTCATGGGAAGAGATTTCCTAAAATGTCTTTTCATTTCCCAGTAAAATATCCTGAGCAGCTTTCACGCTCTAAATAACTAACTACATTTTCGTCTAGTACGAACTACTGATCGCCGCCTCCGTCCGTCCCTTGGAAATTGGAACTATGGACTAAAGTGAGAAATAGTCATAGGCAGATAGCTAGCTAAGGCAAAGGCGCCTAAGTTGTAAATTTCCCAATGTCCTCAATTTAATAGTTTCATTTCCCCAGACAGTCCAACCTGAACTTCTTGGGATATTCGCAATAAATAAACCTAGACCGGCACACACACATACAACCACGCCTTCCCGCCAACCCGCCTTACACATTTTCTTCCTTCAATTTCATTTTAACCGCCACTTCGTGTCTTATCGTCCAACTTAGTGACTGACTCGACGCCTTCCTTGCCTCTTAAAATCACCTATAAAACCTTAGACTTGCACTACACAGGATCTAGAACTAGGGACCGTCTGTGGTCAATCTCCTAAATTCAAGACTTTCTGCGTAAACCGATTACGTCCGTCGTCTCGTCATTTCCTTCTAATACCAAGACCAACGGACCGAGCGACAAGAACCTCGTCCTTAATTAAATTATAACACACACTCCAGACCCAAATTAATTTAATTTAACTCAAGAATACAGAATACAATGTATACTGTGCCCTTCTAAATGAATTAAGGTCTAGAAACACCAAATTCAAAATTGGCGCTTTGGCGGGTACGCTAAACCATTTGAATTTACGTGAGCGAAATACGGAAACTGAACTACTGAATAGAGAAACATGTTCATTAACCCAAAGTTTCACACAACTTTAAATTCGTGACATAAAGCCAAAACCAAAGGACCCATTTCAACTCAACTCAAGTCTAAACTTTTGTTAAAAATTCTATTCAGAATCTTCCAGTGAGCTTGAGCTACAATTCTCTAATTAGCTTAGCTACATAGAGAGAGGAAAATGATAGGGGGTGCGACACCCAGTGGAGATGATCCGTGTGATATTACATAACACTAACTTAGTCTTTTTTTTAAGAGACAGACCCAATTTATTTTTCCAGTCATCCGTCATCCAGATTTAAGACTCCAGACCCAACCGACACAGACAGACACAAGCAATTTTAAATCTTTGCACTGGACAGTCTCAACCTCACTCTCTCATGGAATTAACATTAACATTTAACATGACACAGAGACAGAGACAGACAGAGACAGAGAACCAATTTCCTACAAGATCCGTTTAACGTTTGCGCTAAAGTAAAAGCGCCGCGCTGTTCCTCATTCCTTCATGTCGGCTTCCAACTTGAATCTTGTGTTCTCTTGTAAAAATAATTCATCTCAATCAGACTCTGAGTTTCTGAGCATTCATGAGTCAAATAACACAAAGTGACAATGAGCCAAGCAGAAGCAGACGCTAGACGGAGACCCAAATCCTCCTTCCTCGTCCCGCTAAATAAATAAATGAGGGGAAAACTCCTCCGTCCTCTGTCTTTTCTCTTAATCATGAAGGCAGGGATAGAGTTAGAGCTAAATTCTAGAGGATGACCTCATCTGTCCGTCCGTCTGCCCGTTCAACCAAAAGGACGCCAGATACAAAAACAGTCACGAGTCACGAACAGTAACAGTACATCCTACCCCATGAACTCAATTTTGATCAATTAGAAATTTAACCCATTTTATCAAACATTATTCCCTTAATTCAGTGCAACCCTCCATTTCTCAATTCTCTTCGCAGCGGCATCAATTCAAACACGTGTAGGGGGCGGAAATTAGTACCAGTGCTCGCTGCTCAACAATTTTGACAAATTGATCATGAAAAAGTTATGTGAAGTTTCAACTGTCCGTGTGACAAAAAAAATGCCGAGAATTTGAATTTGAACTGATCCTGCTTTCCCGCCTTTTTGGAGAAAATATGCCGACCAAGCCCAGGGCGCCATATTTGATACCTTATGGCTTATTCTCTGTCATTTAGTTTGACAGTACAGTACAGAGCGTCAATTCACTTAATACTAATACCTTGTCAAATCTTAAGCTAAGCCTCCGTAGGTTATTACGTCTGGTCAGCCAGATAAGCTTACCCTTTTCGGGCTACCCATAACAGAAAATAAAACAGAAAACGAAAAAAAATTCTTACAGTACAAATTGACATCTCTGGAAATTACTGATGTAAAAACCTTAAGGAGTAAAATTCGGATGTTTATACGTTTATGTTTTATCTTCCTTTCCATCCAACTTAGGTTAGTTTTTTGAATTTTCATCAACCCGAATAATGAGCGACACGAAGGAACGCGATAAAGTGAGTAAATGATGTAGACAGGATAACCTCGTCATTGTCAATCCAATTTTTTTTAAAAAAACTGCATAGTCTCGAAGGACTTCCTTCCCTTTCCCTACTACTATTACTTTCTCCTCTCTTCAAGAAAACTGCGAAAAAAAACTATGCTTGTTGGTACGCGTAGAGTACGGGCATATACGCTCGTAGAAAAAATCATTCATCTTCATTTTCTCAAAAACCCGTTTATGCTTCAAATATTGACTTCCCTTTTACTTTTCTCTCTCTTTACATTTTACATACAACACAATAGCGTAGCGTAAGCTCTACAGGGTGGTTCATAAATATTTTATCCCATCTCGGGGATACACACTGCCTTATTGGAACAACAATAAAGTTATGAACCACCCTGTAAGCTACATCTGCAGAAAACATTGGACAACCCTTAAATTTTTTCCCATCATAAGTTCAAAGTTCTAAAGACCTTAAATACAGGGTCGGCACGCGACATATTGAGAGAATTTATGGGATGGCAGTTTGCAGTAGTTGGAAAATTGAACGACAAGAAAAGAAAGGACAAGGAGGGATGTAAAAATAATGATCTTCTTCTTCCTCCTCTCCATTAAGCTCACATTAAGTCAAAACCTTAATAGTCCCGCCCCCAGCGCCAGCATAGAAATCTAAATCTAACCCGGGTTGTTTCGGGTCCGCCAACTTATACTTAATCTATCCCGCCATCTCAATTCTAAAACTTTTTAATTTAATCCAGAATCTCTAGAGTCATCCTAATGACATGCCTTGCCAAAATTAATGGAAGTACGGTTATGCTAACGACATCCACAATGGAAACGGCTCCCTTGTCAAAGGTACATAGTTTTGGCATTAATAAAATTACTACTAGGGATTTTCTGTGTAGTTTCCTGGAAAAACCCGGGAAAAACTGGAGCAAAAGACCCATGAGTAATTCCCGTGTTTTGTGCATGTAGGCGCTAAGGGTAAAGCGGTACCTTTAGAGAGAATCGAATCGATTTCCTTGACCCTCGAATACCCTTCCTTGCCTTTCACTCCCTCGCGTGTTAGAGTGCAGTAAGAAAAAGAAAGTAGAAAGTAGCCAGAGAATTGGAGTCCATGTGTGTAATGTAATGTAATGTAATGTAACGTAATATCCCCTCAATCCCCACCCCTATTACTTACTATTACTATTACCATCCATACACATACCCATAGATATCAAATGCATGTGAAGGGAGAAAGAAAATTGAAGAAAGTTGTAAAAAGAAAATCCGGGAATTTGGCAAGACGAGCAAAAAAACACTAAAAATATAGTCGAGGGTGAAATGACTCAAACTGGATGGAATGCAAGTACAGAAACAGAACTACCAAAACCTAATCCACCCGTCTATTTGGTTGTCAACAGGAATACCCACTACCCAGTCTTTCCCTTCAAATACAAATACATGAGCATGACACAGACAAAGATCCCATAGACCGTTCACTACCAATGCGGTCATTTTACAGGGTAGCCCATAAAATTTGGCAATGCAATTTTTGAGCCACCCTAGTCCTAGAATGTGGAAATCTGAAGTTATTTGGAATAAGGATCAAATTCGTATGACCCAAATTTTCTGGACCACCCTGTATAATATATTTCACGATTCAATGAAGTCCAAGTCCAAACACTACTACTACATTTACGCCTACGAGTGGTAATAAAAGTATTTTGCAAGCTACATGGATCCAATCCAGTTGTCCAGTTTCCAGTATGTCCATGCAGTCTACTAAACCGAACGTAAACCAGACACTGGACACTGCACACAAACACCACACCACAACATGCCTGCACTACTGTGGCTTTGGCACCCAAAAAAATGAAAGTGTCCAGTGAAAGAAGTCGAGTGACTGGAGAGTGAAAAAAACAAGTCGTTTGGTCCGGTTGTGTCAACAAACAAAAACACCAAAGGAAAACTCTATTTTTTTCGAAAACAGAAAAAAACGTAGACCAAACATTTCGTCCCCTTTGAATTACAACATGCTCCAGCAATGCAACATGCAATATGATACCGTGTGTATGTGTATGTGTATGGCGAGTATGTCCTAAATTCTACATCCAGAGACCAAACTCCAAAAAGAAAATCCAAAAGAAAAGTATTTTTCACTCTGAATTCCAATTCCAAATCCGCCAGAAACATCAGAAGCCTTTTTAACTTGGGATGTGAAGATCATACCTAATCAGCACAAACAGGACGACGGCTTATGGCATGCACGGAGTATCGTATCGCCTATACACAGGATTACGTACGGGAACAGGGTGTTTCAAAAAAATAAACCAACATTTCTTTCCAAAATAAATGCACAAAATGTCATTCCGAAAAAATACATTTTCAGTCACCAGACTTTGGTAACACCCTATGACCTTTTTCCTCTTGCAGATTAATTTATGAGACACCCTGTCCTATCGAATTGGCCAACCTGGTAGTGAAACAAAAGGAAGAAATCAGAAATCAAAGAAAAGTACGTACAAAAAAAACAGGCAAAAAGAAAGGAAGAGAGATAGAAAAAGAAGAGAAGGAGAGACCTCGTTTTCGAGTCTCAATGGCGGGCTCCGTCGTCCGCACAATTCGACTAGACATGCGAAGGAGCCAGAATGGAGCCAGCTAGTTAGTTAGACGTCTAGAATAGCAGAATCTAGAATGGAAAAGACCTTTACGCAGGGAGAGTAGTCGAGTAGTAAGAGTAGTACGTACGACAGGGTAGTGTAGAGTGTACGGTGTGTAGTCTAAAGCCCTCATTGCCGGAATTCCCGAATTCGGCAGAGAAATATCGACCCATCTCTCCTTCCTTTTCATTTTTGGTCGATATTCCGTTCCTCCATCCAACAGACCCATGCCATGCTATCCAGACTTCCACTTCCACCATGGCACACATTTTCCATTCCTATAATACCCGGACCCGCCATCCCACCCGCCTTGCCTAGTGTGGGAGATTCTATTCCTACCTCGTCACAAAATACACTAAGTTGCATAGGGTCCCACAAAACACTTGCTCTACCAAAAAATTCTGTACACATTTCATCTTGTACAAAATTTCCAATATTGGATCCGTGCAATGTTTGAGTGGGACCCTAGAGACTTCTCACTTCTGCCTGCCCGGTCCTCAACCTCCATTCTAGAAAATAACGTTGGATCCGCATAACCCGTACGTAACCCGTACCCGGGCATCCACATTTGTCAGAGAGAAAACTTTGAAAGGTTTTCTGCTTCTGCTTCTGCCTCTGGTTCTGGTTCTGGTTGTGCAATGCAATGCAATGCAATGCGTGTTATATCCTTTGGGTAAGGAAGGGAAGGGTAACTAAACAAAATCCACGTTCGTTCGTTCATTGAACGCAACGCAAGGCAAGGCATAGACAGAAGAGAGTAGTAACTAAAAATAGGTGAAGTCTGTCTCTGTCTCTGCATGTCTTTTCCCTCTTCTCTTATTTTGGGCCAAACCATATTCCTTATATTCTTATGAAGATAGTCACAGTTATATAGAGGCTATTGGTATGATTAGATGACTATGCCCTATGGTACGGATGTTGTCTGTCTTCTCCTCAATTCGATTAAAAGGACCTAATTTATTTAGGAACCAGCTGGGACGAAATTCTGAAGACTCTAACTAACTAACATTTTCTCATCCTAATATAATCAACACAAATAGCAGGGTGGTCCATAATTATGATGACCGCCCTGTATTAAAAATGTACAGCTCAACTATATGGACAAACTTTATGGTGCATGTGTTATGAACCACCCTGTATCTGAAACTGTACGGTACGTAAGATCTCCAATAATCCGAAATTGTTTACTTCCGGGTATCCAAGAGAAACAATTATATGTATGTATGTATAGTATGTAATGTAAAATTACTATGGCAAATATAGCCAAGAAGCCAGTGGTATGGAGTGTGTATTTATTCTGTAACAAAAACTGGAGTCCCAATTTAATTTAATTGGGTGAAATCTCTGAATTTCTCCGAAGATAGATAGAAAAGGTAGGAAAGAAATAGATAAGGAAAAATAAAAACTCCACTGCACTACAGCACAATTCGCAAGGAAGCAATTCTTTGGAAAAAGGCATGCAGGCAAGGAAAGGAAATTACTGGATCCGAATCGGATTAAAGAAATGGGTCAAAGCATCCGCATCCGAGTATTCGTCTCTATGAACAAACTAAGTAAGTCCTAGTCCTAGTCTTACTCCTAAGTCCTCATAAACCATCCAACTTTACACAAAAAAGGAAGCCAGAAAAAAACTTTTGCAAAGTTTTTGCAATTTGCACATCTTTGCAAAAAATAAAAATAAAATAAGAAAGATCCGAAATTCGGTATTTCGGCATGAAGTAACTTTGGAGATTGCTGGAGCGAGAGAGTGCATGATGAGTAAAATGCCCTAGGGTTTGACTCAACTCAACTCCTTCGACTCCTTAACTAGAATAGACGCTCGTTAGTTGAAATTGGAAGTCAGTCGATCACACAGTCACGTAAATCAGTCGACTGACTACTGAGTCACCTTTGACCTTTGAAAAATACGTACGTACATAAACAAGACCGCAAAAGAAACCCAATTCCATCCAAGTAAAGTAAAGTAAATTTGTTCCACTTCCACTTGGACTTTTCTTCTCACTATATATATATATATGTATACACTTAACTCTCTGACTCATTTCCTTCCTAATCCATTTTCCTAAATTTCATTCATTTTATCTCTTGACAGCTTTTGCTTTTACTTCTGGGTCAGGATGTATGGGAAAACCATTAACCATTCCCATTCTCATTCTCAGAATTTCACTCAGGATTTTTTTACAAGGCAGTCCATCAGCTATCGCCCCATACATCAAACTCAAGTGAAAGATTCTGGCCTGGCCTTTCAGAATTCTTTTAGTTTCCTTATCAGTCCATGGTTTTCTCTAACTGTCTTACGTTCCAGACACACTAATAATTTTGGTACAGAAACACACAAAAAAATACGTCAGAAATCTATATTGGTATTCCGTGAAGAATTTGAACATTTGAAATATTCGAGTTTTTACATTTTGGAAGAAAATGGATATCTGGAATAGAGAGCATGCACTTTGGACGCAGACATTCAAATAGTGAAACCAAATCAACATCAGGTCCATTTTGACTCATAGTTTTCCATTTTCCTACTTTCCTCCTTGAATTCCAT